>JZKD02S2074581.1:459552-479545 GCA_000966675.3 Picea glauca
TTTTTCTTGAGATTTATCAATTGGCTAAAGAAGGTATTGCTCCTTGTATCCTCATAGTGTGCTATCATTTCTTTCGTGAAAATTGTCCAAGTGACGAGTGATTTACGAGAACAAACCCATCTATACCATACAAATTCATTGGGTTCTAAATATAAAGAAGCAATTCATACCTTTTGTGTATGTGGAACATTATGTAGATCAAAGAATTTCTCCGTCTGAAGTATCCATGTGATAGGGTCCTTGCCATCAAACTTTTTCATATCGATCTTAGGAATGTGGTTGGTCTTCAACCCAAAGTTCGAGTTTCTCCATTCTTGATTCAACTTCCTTGTGTCCCCATAATGAATTTCATGGGATACATTTTCACTTTTAGGTGTCCTCTCTTTTACGAAATTTTTCAATCCTTCCATGATCTCCTCTTTTAAACCATCCATCTTAGTATTTATTGCCTCCAACTTAGCTTCCATCTCTTGTAGTTCATATTTTGTTACTGTATTCTTTTGTAAATCATTTATGTCCTTACCCATTTATTCACTTTCATCAAGAGTCCAATTAGGATTTCTGGAGACTTATTTGGTGTTGAAGTTCCCTTTTTGGGTGGCATGTTGGCCAAGTATCACTTTTGAACCTTGATTTTGAGGTGGTTATGCTAGACAATATTTCTTCTGTTGTATCTCCAAAGTTTCGTACATTATGGGTATGAAACTTTATTTTTTGTATTTCTCTAATATTTGTTCTCTGCAATTCCATAGGTCTTATCAAAATTGGATGTGCCAAGTGGAATTTACGATAACTTCCCCACAATTTTCTGATTTTTGTCTTTTCCAGGGGATCTCACTTGTATAGCGTGCCCCGCACAAAATAAATGATATAATTTCTTAAACTTGTACTAGAAATACTACAGACTGTCCATTATCTAATGAAACTAGCCTCACTCAATTTGGATACTCTAGGAAGAAGTTATGATTGTTTTACTTGGAACACCTTCTTGATACTAGTCAATAGGACTAGTCAGATATCCTATCTTCCACAGGGTGTATCTACAAATTTAAGATGACCTAGAAGTAGAAATTTTTACCACAGATACCTTACTAATTTCTGTGAATATCCTCTAGAGTTTAGGGTCTGAAACATTACATAAAATATTTTATAGCGAAACTTCCGCAATGCTTAGTTCAGGATGATTCTAGAACCCTATCTTGCACAGGTTGTATCTCTGAAATTATAAGGCCTCGAGAGCTAAAATTTTAACCCAAAGTACCTTGGTCCATCTACTAAATATCTTCCAAGCCTTTCCTTCTGAAATGTTTTATAAAAAATGTTATAGAAAAAATGCCTAGGTGTCTCAGATGTAGTAGGGAAACTCCAAGACCTTGAGCTCTGATACCATATGTTAAGAACCAAATATCAATATAGCATAGAAAAACCTTAGAATAAGTACTCAATGCCTTGAAAAAGAGAGAAACTCAGATAATAAGCCTATTCAAGGGGGAAACCTCCTTATGCCCACATAAATGTACAATTACACACAATTATGCATCGAGGGTATTAGTGACTCCTCAAAAAATATTTAAAAACCCAAAAGAAACTTTATATTAGAAAAAACATCAACCATATAATAGTGAAATAGGGTTATAAATTTCATTTACCATTTCATTTTCACCAATTTCTTGTAGCTTTGGTATTTTCAACCTTTGAGGGCGATTTTCAGGCTATGGGCACCGGAGTTGTGGTTGATCGTGTTCACATCTATCTAGACCAGGTTGGTCACTTAACCATTCTAGTCATTTCTCATGGTTTAGAATTGTATTTTTAGGTAGTTTTTAGGCTATTATGGGCTCCTTAGGAATCCCTAGGTGTCAAAATAGATCGATGCTCCCTCAAAGGGGTGAGGGGAGCATCGATCATGTTTTATGCACCCTGGTGCATGTGCCTAGGGAGAGCTAGCACCCTGTGGATAAGCTTAGGGGAGCACTAATGCAAAACTGAAAAAATGTTGCTTTCTATGCTAAAAATACCCAATTTTGTTCTATGAGAGATTGACTAAAGGCTTTTAAATGTATGTTTTTGTAGTTTACACAGATTATAACCATGATCGAATGGAAACAATGTGAGAATGAGATTGACAATATAGTCGCATTGAAAAACCCTCAGACAAAGGCCTCTTTGAGGAATTGTGGCCTCCTCAAGTATTTCAAATTACAAAAGATGAAGAAATAAGTTTTATTACTTGAGTATCTGATTGGACTRTGGGATGATGTCGAAYAWGCATACCGTATCGAACCACAATTTCTCAAAATTGAGCTCGATGAYGTGTACTTTTTGATYGGCCTCTCAAGAAGAGGGGATCCTATCCTTTTTTYCRGGCATCAGGAAACTCCTCMGCCTACCGAGGTGTATGTGCCTGACCATTGTATTCCAGGGTCACAATTAGTTGGGRGACGAATCRTGATMAAGGATGTYWGATATTTGGCACTAAGATCTATTTTATTTTCCATTACCAACTTGGTAGGTAGCACGAGTGCACATTTGGATTAAAAATCTCAAATTTCTTATGCCCTACAATGCGTGGAGCTTAGATTATTTAACTGGAGTGCAGGATTCCTTCGGAATGTGAAGGATCAAATCATGAAGTGCAGGATTGGGAGGCAGAAACAATTTGTCTATGGCTCTTTATTGGTTTCATTATTTTTGAAGTGAATACCTCAGATGCAACCACATATTGCACTGATGGAATGACTGACGACTGAGCCACGTATGGAAAGATGGAAAATTTTGTCCCCGAGATTGGGGACCGACTCAGAGTTCAAGTTCATGGTTGAATTCTTTGCTTGGTGGAGAATGAAGTTAATTGTTATCAAGGACTTTCCATATGCCTTAGTGGGTTTCCTAGGGAGCATGGACTTAGTGCTTCCAAAGGGAATTGACTGGGATATGTCAGGTACGAAACCAAACCTTGTCATGTGTTTTTTATTTTGTTTTTAATATTATTTTTATGTGTACAAAGAGGGATTTTAACAGATGTTTTGTTTCATCATGCAGATAGAGGCGCATCATGTCCAACAAAGATGTCAGCATTAGCACATCGTGGAGATGTGAAAATAGTTGTCAAGCATGAGGTGGAAGTGGGAGGACTCCAGGAGGTTGAGAGGAACCTCCAAGGCCTCATTATGGGTGTCCCACCTCTCAGGAGGTGAGACATACTTCTTCATATGCAGAGGCATACAGTAGGGGTTTTTGAGATTTTGAGCCACTTGCTCTGACGAGTGGCCCGTGCAGTGGTGTGCTTCTCGGAGAAAAACATCGTGCATGAGGACTAGGATACTCCATTTGTTTTGTAGTCTTTTCATGATGATATCATGGGCATGAGGGTCCATATGTTTCCCTATCATGTACTTTTTGATGTAAACGAACTTTTGCTATCATGCATTATATATATATTCGAGTTTTTTGGTGCCAATGATGTTACAAATTATCTTGTGTGATAATTTAATGTACATGTGATTCATTTTCTTTTAATTTTTTTATCTATGCACAAGATACCGATCCAAAATATAATTTTCTAGCAAATCTGATGTTGTGTTGAGTTCTCTTGGTATATTCCTATATTGTGTAAATTCAAACATTCTCTCAAGATGACGAACTCTTAGGTGGATATGCAATAGGATAGGCTTGCAAATGGTGTAAACTCGATTAAGATGACAAACCACGAGTTGAGTGTCTAGGTTAATGATTATATGAGATATACCTAGAGAGGAGGCCTCGGTTAAAAGTCCAATGACATCATGATATTATGCCATTTTATTGGTTGTCGATCCTAGGAAAACTACTCTTGAACTCACCAACTCATCAGAGTGGTAAATGACCCAAGCTACATAAGAAATGTTTTGGGTGTGCTGACTAGCGCCATCTGCAAACCTAACAAAGATGGGAAAGGGAGATGTCATCTATGCATGAAATCACAAGACAAAGTATAAGCAACTAAAACAAAACTCATACACACAAGAGAAAAGACATACCAAATCAAAAATATAGTACAATAGTGTACAAATCACATATGCCAGATCTTCTATGCATAGTACTTCTTGAGGTAAATCTCATTCTGGGGTTCACCGAGAGATATTCCATCATAGTCAACTACCTCATAGGAACCTCTATGTAATACACATTTTACGATATAGGTTCCATGACACATAGGTTCTAACTTTCTTGTCCCTAGCTTATCGTGAGCCTGGTCATAAATGAGGACTAGGTCTCCTTCTCCTAAAGTATGAGGTTAAATGGATTTTTCATATTAACTCTTCATTCGTTTTTTATACGTCTCGTTAATGAGAGCAGCATCATGACATGTTTCGTCCAACTTAGTCAAATATAGGAATCGTTCCTCTTCAACAGAGGTGTGAGGCGAGATTTCTACTATGAGTTTCAACAAAGGGATCTCACACTCAATTCATAACACTGCTTAGATGCCATGTACCAACTGGAATGGAGTGAATCCAGTTGAAATTTTCATTGACATGTAGTAATCCCAGAGGGCGGAGAAAACTTGAAAGTTCCAAGAACTTTTGATTGCCCCCACCATGCATTGGATCATGGTTTTAAGGACTTTGTTGATAGATTCAACTTGTCTGTTTGCTTGAGGATAGTATGGGGATGAGTTTTCATGGCGAAAAACCAACTTGACATATAACTCACTCATCATATGGTTTTGTAAATGTGAATCGTGATCAATGCCAATGGCTCGTGGAAAACCAAAGCGAGTGATGATGTGGTTAAAAATGAAGAGAGTTGCAGTACGACCATCATTAAGAAATGTAGGCATAGCCTCAACCCATTTAGTGAAATAATCAACGAAAACAATGATATAACTATGCCCCCCAGCTGAGGTAGGCTTACATTGCATAAAATCAATGCCCCATCTAGAAAAGTGGTCGATGGCAACAATGGGATGCAGCGAAGTAGGGTGGGTGCATGCCTTTTTGTGAAAAACTTGGCAAGGTGGGCATCTTTTGACAACCTTAATACAATCTTTGAATATGGAGGGCCAAAAATAACGAGCACGTAAGATTTTTTGGGTTGTAGCCATCCAAAAAGGTGACCACCACAAGATTTAAGGTGACAACCATTCAAAACAAGTTCATCCTCATCGTGGGTTAAACTACGTTGTAGGATAGTATCAATACCATGACGATACAAAGTGTCACCAATGATAAGGTAGCATTTAGAATGGTGGCGAATATGACCACGTTATTCACGAGAGATATTGGGATGAAAAAGTTGGGTTTGAGGATAGAGAATAATATCTCGATACCAAGGGTCTGACGTGCTAATGAGGAACATAGATTCATTGGGAAGAGAATCAGTAAGATCAATGTCATCATCCGCATGGGGAAGATCACAGATAAGTTCCACAAAAACCAATGAATTTTTAGCTTTTGATTTGGCACACTCGAGATCAAACTCTTAAAGAATAATGATCCATTTGGAATATTTTCACCCAAGGTCTTGACGTGTCAAAATATGGTACATGGGGTTTGAATCCACAATGACCATGGTAGTGCGTAATAGGATGTAATGGTGAAATCTCTGGATGACAATGACAACTTCCAGAGCCAACTTTTCAACGTATGAATATCAGAGCTCGATACCGGATAAAATCTTGCTCAAATAGTATATCACATGTTCATCATCGTTAGGGTCCTCTTGAACTAACACCATAGCAATAGTGGAAGTAAAGGCTGCCAAATAAAGGATATAGTCTCGTGCATAATTCAGGGGATGAAAGAGAAGTGTATGGGTCAATGTCTTCTTAAGAGCATCGAAAGTTCATTGAGAAGTGTCATCCCAGATCAAAGCAGTGCCTTTCTGCAACAATCGCATAAATCCTTTAGTAAGCTCGGCGTAATTACATATAAAATGGTGAAGAAAGTTCGCTTTCCCTTGCAAACTTTGTATTTGGGTCAGATTTTTGGGTGGAGGTAAACCAAGAATAGTTTTGATTTTTAAGGGATCCACCCTAATCCCATATTTGGAGACAACGAAATGAAGGAGTCGACCTGATTCAACAACGAAGATGCATTTTTGAGTGTTCAAACGGATACGGTAGAACCGACATCAAAGAAAAATGGATCATAAATGACCAATATGGTCTTTTTGATTAGATGAATGGATAGGTAAATCATCAAGGTAATGTTTCGAAATATGTTTGATATCATGGAAAGCATACGACATGGCCCGCTGGAAAGTAGAACCAACGTTTTTTATACCAAAGGGTATTTTATGATAAGCAAAAGTCCCCCATGGGAAAATGAAGGCTGTCTTATGTTGATCAACTGGTAGAATTTCAATTTGGTTATACCCTGAAAATCCATCCATGAACGAAAATATAACGCTACTAGTGCAATTATCAATGATTTAGTTGATGAAGGGTGTAGGGTAATTTTATTTTGGACAAGCCTTGCTGAGATCCCTATAATTGACGCAGACATGAATGGTTCCTTGTTTTTTAGCAACCAGAACGATGTTAGAAACCCATTCCGTCAAGGGGACAGGATAGATAAAGCCATATTTCAATAGTTTTTCAATTTCTTCCTTTATGGTCACGGTTTTCTTATGATGAACCAAGAGAAGTTTTTTTCGTATAGGTTTAATGCCTGGGTAAGTTTTTATCTCATGCACAACGATTGAAGGATCAATCCCTAGAATTTCTTCATCGCTCCAAGCGAAGACATCGTGAAATTCTTTAAATAAAGAGGTGTAAGATTACACTTCTTCAGGTGAACAATTAGCACCAAGATGAACATTTTCCACGATACCTTCTTTGATCGAAATATCGATAGCGATGGTAGAATATATTTTTCCTAAATTCCCCTAGGAAGTAGTATCCTGGGTAAGTATAGGATATTGGGGAGAATCAACAACGTCGGGGGGGGGGAAGATAGAGTGTACATCTTCCTGAATTTCATCTAGACTAGGAATAAAAGATGATCGATGATGGTTGTCATCCCAAGGTACCTCTTTGATACTGAGCATTTCCATAAAGGATTCGTCTGATGCAAAAATATGTAGGATGTAGTCGAAAGCAGAGGACAAGGAATCCAACCAAGATGGCGATAAATAGTTGTTGGATGCGAACAGATGTTGGTCGTCCAAAGAGGGAGAGGTAGATTGGATAGCATCATATTAAGCCTCAGTAGGACTAAGTGGCATAGCATCACCTAGTGCATCGAATTACAAAGGACTAAGCACAACCCAAGGATCAGATGATTCGAAAGATTGATAGGACATAGTTGAGATCATATTGATTATGACAATATGTTGTGTGGTGGGAGGAAGTGGTGCAGGGAATGTACCAATCAGGGAAGAATATTTTAAAATACCTACACCAACACTTTCATAAGTGATCTTACTATCTCCCAATAAAGGAATATTATTGGTGGGAGGAGTGTGAGCATCGGGGATGCAGTAATCTAACTGGTCGATAGTGACAATTTTACCTTGATGAGGGAATTGTACACATTGAAACACCGATGAAGTGACAATGGTCATGGAATAAAACCAAATTCTTCCTAATAACAAGTTGTAATAAAGGGGAGCATCAACTACCTCTACATTGACAGAGAGGGTCTTCCCTCCCAACTGAACGGCTAGAGACTGCAAGAGTTCGTGAGGATGAAAACCTCGCCCATAGAACAGTTGTAACATTGTAGGGTATTGGTTAAGTGTAGGTGATTTTAATACTTTCCAACAAGATAATGACATGACACAAGTGGAATCTCCCTCATCCAATATGGTGCGGTGAATGTGTTGGTTATGAACAATGACATCAATTTGAAAAGCAAGCTAGTGAGAAAGTCGTGACTTGAAGTTGTCAAGGTTAAACATGATATTATTTGAAGACTTGGGATCAATGGTGTCGATGGAGGCCAAGAGCGTTCTACGTTGACTTGGTAAATGTGGTAGAAATTCAAGAGTAGACATAGCACACGGTGCTTGAGCCAAATCTTCAACAATGTTGTAGTTTTGGTCGGTATGTGAACTAGGATTAAAAGTTGACTTGAGAATAGTGCTCTTGGGAGGGCGTAAAATAGAATCGAAAGTAGGTTTATCAATCTGAAATGACCCATATGGTGGGGTACCATTAGTGACCTTTTCTTTATCAATTTTATTTGGTGTGTCATATGTGGTGGTGCAAGTGGTTAAATCATTCCCATTGAACATATATATATGAGCACTCGTTGAGGCTTCATCACTAGGAGGATGGATGGAATTTCCCCCTGTGGGAGGGGCAAGTGCTTGAGAAACCATGGACTGTTGCTGAGGAAAAGGATGTGTTAACATGGCGGGTTGGGAATTCCCTTTGAAAAAAATTTCAACTTTGTCGCGATGCAGAAAGTCTCAAGTGAAATGATCATCACCACAAGTAAGACATAGGAATTTTGGTTTTTTGTTGTGGTTCCTTTTCAGTAGAAGGTGGGGGAGTTTGTGTTTTGGGATTTTCATTATTAATATTATTCTTTTTGGGTTTGTTTTCTGTTTTATTATTACCCCCGGATTGTTGCAAAGAGGCATATTGAACTGCATTCACCTCAGATATTTGAGTTAGGGGGGAGATAGAGGAGAGAAAATTTGAACTGGTAACGGGTGCAGAAACAGAGGGATTAGTTGTTCTAGTTGTTTGTGATGAATATTGGGTTTTGATGTTACTGATAACTCCATCTGCATGTGTCATGGAAGAAGGTTTGGATGGATCGGTAGGAGTACGGGTATCATTTGGAATCAAATCATAAAATGTACTAGATTGGGAGTAAACCAAATCTAAGTACTGAGATCAAGAAATGGCTTCCTCCTCAGTGACCACACCACCCATGGTGACATCATGAGAAATTAGGGGTAAAATAGATTTAGTAAACCACTCTACCAATAGCTGGTCAATAATGGTTAATTTAATCAACCTTCGTTGTTGTCTCCATTCATGAATGTGATCAGAGATATGTACGGAGTTCGTTTGACAAAGGGAGGTTAAACATTTAGTACTCATCTCGTAACAGATGGGTAATTAAAAATGCATGAGAAAATCCATAGCTAGGGAGTTTAAGTCTTGAAAGGAACCATGTTGAAGTTCAATGTACCATTTGGCTGCAGAGCCCGTGAGTTTGCATTCGAAAAGATGTAAACGTATAGAATCATCCATCAATGAGTTTGATGAACACCATAAATGGAATTTCATAACATGGTTGTTCGGGTATTCCCCAGGTTTGCTGTCAAATTTGGGTATGTCAAAAGGTAATTTATCAGGAATTACTAGCCAAAAAGGAAAATGCAATATGGGATCATTTGTCAACCGAGACAAATCTGGTAGATCCAGTGTGGCGAGAAAGGGTAGTTGTCGGTTAACCTGAGGGTGATACTGATGCGGCATAGGGACACCAGTGGGGATGTAAAATGGTTGAGGTGGGTAATTGCATCCAGTAGGCCATCCCATATATGGTTGTTGTTGACCAGTATAGACAAGATTTGATTGTTGATGAGGAAGGTTTATGAGCAGGGTGAAACCGGGTTGAGTATGAGGAGTATAAGTCGATTGATTTAGTTGTGGGGGGTAAATAGTTTTCTCTTGAGGAGGGTAAACAGTTTGTCCCTGAGGAGGGTAAACATTAGACCCTTGGGGACGATAAGGTTGTTTTCCTTGAGGACCCCAAGTGGGATTTGGGACACTCAGATAAGGTTGTCCAAAATATAATCTGGAAGGAAAAAGATTTGATACTCCTCCTTGTGGGTTATGGTATGATTTCCCCTCATGGTAAGGTTGATTAAACGTACCTCCTTGAGGTACTCCCCAATATTGTGAAGGGTTTTTGGAAAAAGAGGGTTTCCCCCCTACCATAGGTTGATTGACAACTGTGGTTTGGCCAGTAAAAGGGGGTTGTACACCGCAAGGAATGTGCAAGGGTGGTTGTCCCCCAAGAGGGATGGGACCACTATATGATGGTTTCCCCCCAGGAGGGATAGGCCCATAGATTATGGCTTCCCCCTAGTCGATATTTTTCTCGCAATTGATTGTGTATGTATGGCAAGCGTATGCATTCTATGATGTAAAGGTGTTCCAATAGGATCCTGTGGAACATGAGGAGTTGTAGTGTGAAGAGGTGTAGTGGTGGGAGTAATGGTTGAAGTACCTTGTGCATGATTAGGTGTGACGACTCCAACATTAAGGTGGATTTGTTCTAATGTAGCAGCATGATTGACTACCTATTCAATCGTACGATCAATAGTCTGACCGGACGGTCCTGACTCAACGATAATAGAGGCAAGAGGGTCATGATGATCAAGAGGTGGTTGAGTAAAGTCAAATTGTTCATAAATATCACGTCCCAATGGAGTCTTCTATATGGAATGAGCAAGAGTATGTTATGGATTTATCATGCCAACAGACCATACATGAGTTATGTATTCATCATAATCACGTTGTGTGTCTTCCATATGTGTTTCAGTATATGGCCTCAATGGTAAATGTTAGATTTATTCTTCTATTATGTTACCAAATGAGTCCAACCAAACAAGGAGTGGTTCAATAGGAGCTTATGACACAGGGGTAGTATGAGGAATTGGATCCTCAACCGTAACCAAGGTGCTTTCAGGAGTTTATAACGAAGGAGTAGCAACGCTCCCATCATCGGAGCAATTTTCTACCTCTTCACGGTAAATTTCTTCTGGTGAATTAGGAGGTAAGGGTTTGTAGCCTTCTAGAGGAAACCCTTGCATCCTACGTGATCTGCGAAGACTTTTATCATCTACAATCTCAATCTTGAAAAATTATTAAATAAACAACACATGCTAAAAAAATCTAGAAGAACCAACAAGCAAACAAACATTCTCTCAATGATTGTACTAGTTGGTGATAAAATCCAACATCGCATGATCAAATTGAGAAGGGGCTAGGATATGAGCGGGTGGAACAATTATGATGGCGACCTACTTAACGAAATTATGCCTTGGTGCAAGCTTCCACACATTAATCGTGGATTTACCCTCCAAGGAGCCCGAGTGAGTTTGGCCAATGTGTGTTCTAGGTACAATGAAGACTTCCCTTCACTGTCACCTTGTGTAAAGACCCTAAATATTTTGGCTACTAAGGAAACCAATTCATAGTCAGCCTATGGGCGGGTACAGTCGACAGTGCAATCCGAACGTATGGGCAGGATAACAAGTCTGAAATACTTCAAGAGAACTGAGGACAAGTGGATTGGTAGAACTCCAGAGGACCTCGAACGAATCAGAAATTCACGAATAACTTAGACCAAATGAAGACAATTGTACCTCAAGAAGAACCTTGAATATACGATCTTACTACTACGAATGGTGAAGCCTCGGAGGGATAATCTCCGTGGCTCTCTCGAATGCGACCTTGTGTGTAACCCTTGTGTGAGAGGGGAATCCTAGCTATGCTTATACGAAAATTGGATTTTCTCTCCCTATTGGAATATGCTAAGTTTGTTTTGAATGCTTTGGAGAGTTGTACTCACACCCTAATCCAAAGCGCTAATCCTAGTCTAATGTTGGTGGGAGAATCTAAAAAGAAAAAGTTTCTAGATCAATTTTAATTAGCGTTGATTTTAGTGGTTGCTCTTTACTCAGAGGTGAATGAGAGTGAAACTGATGATATTATGAATCAAATCTCAAAGAAGAAACAAAAAAATGATAAGAAATTGTTTCTTTCAATGAACTTCTATTTATGGGAAGGAGAAGAATTTTCTTTCTTTCACTATCAAACACAAGAATGCAAAAATTTCATGTAGTTGCTTTCAACAAGAATCCAATTCAATGCTAAATTATTCAAAAATTGTTTCTATCCAAAACCCAATGATGAAAAGATATCTCTTTGTTTAAATATGAACATTAATTGATTTTATTCAATGCTTCTTATGCCAACAAGATTTCACTATTTTCATTTTTAGATGATTGGAAGAAAGTATCATATAAACAAAAAGAACACTCTCACAACAATCAAATAAGAAACAAAAACAAATCTAAACTTTTCAAAAATAAAGCCAAAATAACAAAACTCATCCAAGAAATTTTGTTGGAAAGATACAAAGATCAAAGACCAAAAGGAACAATACAAAGATCTTTAGGCTTCCTTGTAACAAATTTCAAACGGTCGGATGAACGAGAAAATATCGAAAATGAACTCAAAATCTCGAAGAGAAAGAGTGATTTCAAAACAAGGAAATATATTTAAAAATCCAAACAAAGACCAAAAAATATTAGAAAGAAACAATTTGCAAGCTTTATAGAAGACACAAGCTGACAGAAAAAGTCCAGAGCAAAAGAAGAACCCAAAAATTCACACCCAACATGGATATCCAACAATTTTTCAACAGAGAGAAAAATCAGTGCTCTGGTTGTATAAGCACCAGAGCGTTACAATACTCCCTAAAGAAGTACAAGGGAGTGTCGATACTAAAATAAACACTCTAGTTGTAAAGGAAGAAGGGATTGAGTTTCTAAGAATGAAAAAAATCAAACCAAAAAAAAAAAAAAACCGGGAAGGCTTGATCTTCAGTCTGTGTGAGATGACTTCAGAACTGACAACACATGTATAAAAGGGGAAAAATACAGTGAGAAGGATCTGAATATGAGAAAAAGATAAGACAAGACCAAGGAAAGAAATTGAAACTGAAAGCTTCGATCCCAGTGGAGTCGCCAATTTATGTTGTAGGAAAATTCCCCTGCGGACAGGTGAATGTCCTCTTGGATCCTAGACCCCTATGACCAAGACAGAAAAATGCTAACATTGAACACTGACATTCCTTTAAATTTAGCTAAACTAGTCAAAGGAAAAATAAGAAGAAAACATGATGTACCTTTTTTCTGAAGCTTGTCCTTGCTCGGTCCAGGATGAACTTGATCTTCAAGCCCTTTAATGAGTTTTGCAATTCAATATACAAAAAGGACAATGCATGCTTCATATTCTGCCAAGATTAGTTTAAACTAGATTTATCAATAAGAGACAAGCCTATGTAAACATACACAAACTTAAAGGAAAATGGCCAAGCATATATTAATGAAAACATAATAAGATACATACAATCTGTAGAGGCATATGTATCAGCCTCACCAAGTATTCCTTGTCCAACCCCTTTCTCTAAAGACCCACGATCAGAATGACAATACTTTGTTAAAATTACTAAGACAATTGAGAGGGGGGTGAATCAGTTGTTATTGTTCTTAAACAATTATACTACTATTCAAACAATTTTTAATCTCTTCCAAGTGACCATCAATATTATACAAGATATGAACAACATAAATAATGAACATCAGTCACACATAAGATATACACAGAGATATATTTTCACGGGGAAACCCATAAAGGGATAAAACCTCTTCTTCTTCGAATGATAGGTAGTCTTTTATGTTTTGTATGCCATCTATCTTTGAGCACCAACTCAAAATGATGCTACCACCTCTGTTTTACATGCTGCAACTTGTTGAGAGCACCAACTCTCTGATTTCTCTAGCATCCACTAGAAGGAAGAACCAACTCCCTGAGTATTCTAGCACCAACTAGATGGAAGCACCTACTTCCACTTATACAAGCACCAAATTGCATACAGAAAACTTTGTGTTTTCCCAAGCACCACCATGCCACCCTATTTTCTGGCCACAACTAGATGAAAGATTCAACTTCCAGTATTCAAGCACCAACTTGAATAACAGAGGACTACAGTCCTCCCTAGCACCACCCTACCTCCCTAGTTATAAATACATTATTGAATAACCAACAATACAAATATATCAATTCTTACCATTTCTTTTTTGTTCTGCAAATCTTCTCTACTTCATTATTCTTCTACTCTGTTCATACTTGGATTGACTTGTTGTCTCTTTCTATCTGTTCTTTATCTGTTCCTCTAGAGATCTTTGGTATGTGTTCATTCTGCTTTCTTCACCTTTTCTGTTCTGTTCAGCTTCTGTTTCTCATCTCTGAGTTTGATCTCACGCTGTTCATTTTCCTTTCTCCTAGTTCAAATCATTTTTCAAGTGAGAACCTCCAACCTCACACATTCACTGCATATCTCTTTTATTCTCTCCCAGTGATTCAATTACACCTCGAATCTCCAAGGAAAACACCTCAGCAACTGAATTGCCAAACGTCCAAGAACAATGTTTCAGTTTTGCTAACTGAATCATAACTGAACAATTAATCATGAGGTGAAATAGTATCCCTTTGATCAAATTCCCAATTAACCAACACCTTTGTATTACACCCACAGGGACTCGTGTTTATCCTATATGCCTATTGGTTGTGACCGAATGCTAAACAGAAAGTGATTTCACGATTTCGCATTTCGGAAATCTTGTGATGAGACATCTTGACTCTCCCATGTTGTGATCTTTGAAATGGAGCTTAGATGGGCTAGCTCCTTCCTCTCATATGACCACCATTTGTGACTAAGCACTTATCCAAAAGGCACTTCGTGACTCGTGACTTCAGGGATTTTGGTATGAGGCGTATCGACTCTCCCAAGTCATGATATCTAAAATACTCCATATTAGATCAACAATTCAGATCTCTCCCTTTGATGGACGACTGTGATCATGTCGTTGCTTCACATTTCGCGATTTCCTGCTGTGAGTTTCCTCATAAATCCCAACTTGTGAAACTATGAAATGGAGCTTAGTAGCATGCTAGCTCCTCCCTTCATCGTTCGACGTTGTGACCTTGGATATGACCACGAGCCAAACATTCAAGCACTTCACTTGTCATATCAATGGTCCAAAACTTTGGTGATCCGACAATCGATATCATTTCACGACTTCTAATGTCATGAGTTCCTGTGTCATATTCCTTTGACTCCTCCAATGTGAAAGTCAGTGAAATGCCAATCATTGTGTCCTTTGGCTTCAATGACCAGGATTGTTTCATGACTTCGTGTATCACGAGTTTTCACACCATGCTCCTTTGACTCCTCCAATGTGAAAGTTAGCGAAGTTCCAATCGCTCGCCACGTTTCCTCTGGCTTCAACGGCCATGATTGTTTCGCGACTTTGCATATCGTGAGTTTAGAGGATAGTACTCAGCCTTATCCTCTTCTCAATTATACAGGATCTGACGGCTATTGATCCTTGACGCTTAGATCCAACGTATGAGATTTGTTCTCCTCTTCTCCACGCTCCTCCTGTCTGAATTCAGATCTGACAACCATTGGGAATTCGGGATAGGTGATCCAACAATCACTATTGCTCCTCCTCCTAATATTACACTTATGTTCTTTCCATGACATTACTGTTGCATTGCTAATCTTTATATCATTGAAAAACAAGTATACTCTCATTGTGTTGATCTTGCCATCATTGACAAACAAGCATACTCTTCCTTCCGTCTGTAAATATGCCAACAATCTCCCCCTTTGGCATTGATGACAACCTTGAAGAACCTGAATAAATGCACTACTCTTCCTAGACATCCAACCATACCACTATAGCACCCTTACCATTACCACACTTTATCCCCCTTTGACATCAATGTCAAAGAAGAAACACCCACCCCCTGAGCTGTTGCAATACATCTCGAAGGTATCAGATATGCGACAAGCACATACTCCCCTTCAAATTTGCAAGAGTTTGTATCATCTATAAAATATGAGTGCATCAAGTAGAAGAAACAATGTACTCTACCTCTGTAGTTGATAAGGAAATAGATCCCTTCTTCTTACTAATCCATGCTACTAACGAGTCACCCAGGAAGAATTCACCTCCACTGGTTCTCTTTCTCTCATCCACACAATTTTCCCAATCAACATCTGAATAAGAAGTTGACTAAAAATTTTGATTTCTAGGATAGCACAGACCATAAGTCATTGTTCCCTTCAATTATTTGAATATCCTTGTTACATCTACTCAATGAATTTGTTTAGGAGCAGACTGATAACGACCTACCATTCCAACAACTTGAATTATATTAGGACAGGATGTTGTGATGTACATAAGACTGCCTATCATTGATCGATATGTCCTTTGATCAACATCAGGTGAAATATCATCTTTACTGAGCTTGCAACCGACCAACATAGGTGTACTAACAGGGGAAGAATCTTCCATCTGGAACTTCTTCAACATCTCTTTCAAATATTTTTCTTGAGTGATAAAAATTCCTGCAGAACTCTGATTTACCTGTAAACCAAGAAAGTATGATAGTTCTCCTATCATGGACATCTCAAAATCTGTTTGGATAGAGTTATAAAACCATTGGACAGAGGAATCATTAGTACAACCAAAAATGATTTCATCTACATAAACCAAAACAACAAGTAAATCATCATCTTCAGACTTAATGTAGAGATTGTTGTCAACAATACCTTTCTTGAACCCCTTGTCTTGTAAAAATTTGTCAAGTCTATAATACCAAGCCTGTGGTGCTTGTTTCAGTCCATATAAAGCCTTCTTTAGCTTTCAGACATAATTAGGATTATATGTCAATGAGAATCCTTCAGGTTGCTCCATATATACTTCTTCCTCTATATATCAATTAAGAAATGTTGACTTAACATCCATTTGATACACTTTAAAGTTGTTATGACATGAATATGAAAGAAACATTCTGATGACTTCCAATCTTGCCACTGGTGCAAAGGCTTCATCAAAATCCCATCCTTCAACTTGTGCATACCCTTTAAATATCAATCTAGCTTTATTCCTAACAACTTGTCCTTTTTAATTCATTTTATTCTTGAACACCCATTTGGAACATATTAGATTCTTATCTTCAGGTCTAGGAACAAGCTCCCAAGTATTGTTCTTTTCAATATGATCAAGCTCTTTATTCATAGCTCTAATCCTATCATCATGCTTGCTGGCTTCATAATTTTTTTTTAGGTTCAATCATAGATAGAAAAGCAACCTGAGATTGTTCTGAGTCTTTAATCATTTTCCTTCTTATCTGAACTCCTTTATTTATATCTCCAATTATCTGACTTTTAGGATTATTCTTTCTAACAATTCTGAGAGGTGGTTTTGTTTCTTTCTGTTGATCTATGTCATCCTGAGTATTTGTATCTTCATTTGATTTATATTCTTCTCTTTCTGATCTTTGGACATGTTCATCTTCATCTTCAACTATATATTCTATGCTAGGTTCAACATTGCTTACATTTCAGACCGAGATTTCTTCATCAACTTTTATGTCGATACAATCAACCAATTTATGTAGCCTCTTATTGTAGCATATGTATCCTTTATTGTTTGTAGAATAACCTAAGAAGATACCTTCATCAACTTTGCCATCATATTTGGCAATACTTTCTTCATTATTCTTGATATAACATTTACTCCCAAAGACCTTAAAATGCTTGATTGAAGCAGGTCTTCCAACCATAGTTCATAAGGAGTCTTGTCACTGTGTGGCCTGAGATGAACTTTGTTAAGAATATGAACAACTCTATGGATTTCTTCCACCCAATATGTCTGAGAAATATTCCTTTCATTCATCATTGATCTTTCCATCTGCTGAACTAATCTACTCTGCCTCTCAACTACTCCATTTTGCTGTGGAGTCCTTGGAATAGTGTACTCTCTTTTGATCCCATGTTTATCACATAACTCTTTGAATTTCTATGAACCAAACTCTCCTCCTCTATCATACCTTACTGCCTTCAATCTTTTTCCTTTTTGATTCTCAGTCAGAGCCTTAAACACATTGATTTTTTCAAATTCTTCATATTTTTCCTTCAAAAAGGCAACCCGTGTTTGTCTAGAATAATCATCAATAATCAACATAAAATAGTTTTCTTTTCCCGTACCTTCTTTTCTTGATGGTCCACATAAATCCATATTTACTAACTAGAGAGGTTTTTCTGTTGAAGGAAATTTTTTAGATTTGAACTGTGTCCGAGTAAGCTTTCCTATTTGGCAAGGTTTACAAATAGAATCATATGGATTTGATATCTTTGGAAGATATTTTACTGCCTCATTGTTTCTAAGCTTGATTATATGATCAAAATTTAGGTGTCCAAGTCTCCTATGCCATAGCCAATTTTCATCATACTTGCTTAAGTGGCATTCTTCTTTTTCTTCGTTTAACACATAGACATTGTTTTTTGTTCTTACCCCTTTTGCAACCAACTGCCCTAAATTCATAGAATTTATTTTACAGTCTTTAGAAGTAAAAACAAATTCACATCCTCTGTCACAAACTTGACTGACACTTAGTAGATTATGTTTCAGACTGTCTACAAACAACACATCTTGAACTTTTCCTTTGCCATTACTCAGACTTACTATTCCTTTACCTTTTATTTTTCCTGGTTCATCATTTCCAAAAGTTACATTCCCTTATTTTCTTTCACTTAGAGTTAGGAACTTACTTTTGTCTCGAGTCATATGTTTGGAACATCCACTGTTAATATACCATGGATTCTTTTGTCTTTGGTCTGATAACACTAGTCCATGCTTACCAACTTCTTTCTTCTTCCAACCCTTGAAATTTTCAGTAGTGGGATTCAAATCTGGCTTATAATTCCTTAAGCGGAAATATGTAGCTTTATGTCCATGATTATGGTATATGTAACATTTTGGTTCACTGAATAACAGATCATAACGATTGTTATGCTCATAACTATTGTTATGCTTAACCTACGTCCTTTTCCCAGCCATCACATGATTTATAGTTTGTGGTTGTTTGTTACTTGGCTGTATCGAACTTTGTTGTGACAGATAATTATTCCTTGAGTATATTGAATGCTCATATCTAAATCATAAAGAACAATTTACAACTTTGTGATCAGAGTTAGAACAAAAAAAACAATATCCATAGAAAAATCATTTGTACCTAAAAAAAGACTGTCTTCTTTGAGCGGGTCGATATCTTCCATGTTGATGATTTCTTTGATCTACAGTTTCGGTTCTGGTACTTTTTCTTTCATTCCTTCTTGGTGGCTGATCATCTTTCTTTGTTTCTACAAAGAGATTGTTGTCAATGATTGTAGATTTGACAAAATTGATGGATTCTATGTTACTTGGTTGATCACTACTTGATCCTTCTTCATAACCTAAGCCATATTTCAACTTTGGATTCCTTTTCTGATATAGAATGGAGGTTAATCCTTCTGAGGCTTTAATACTTGACAAATTTTGGTGATACAACGTCTTAAACTTCTCCATCTCTTTTCTGGTTTTTACTATTTCTTCTTCCAAAGCTTCACATCTCACTTTATTCTCTGATAGTTGTTGTTTCATAATGTCCTCTATTTTCTTTGCCTCTTCTAACTCCACTTTTAGTAAGGAAAAGTCTTCATCGGGTTTTTTACCAATCATTTTAAACTACGTCAACAACTATTTTTTTTTTTCTCTTCTTAAATCTGAGTCTGTCAATTTCTTCCAAAGCACTGATTAATTCACCTTCCATATCCACCACAGCTTCTTCATCATCCATGTCACCTCCTGTGTGTTTATCATCAATATATCCCATAACCATAAGCATAAAATCATTCACTTTGTCTTCACAGGATGAATCGCTATCTATGTCTTCTGAGGAGTCATCATTGTTTGCATGCAAACTTTTCTTTTTACTATATTTCTTAAATTTGTATTTCTTTTCATCATCAGAGTTCTGTTCCTTTTAGTCCTTTTTCTTGTGAGGACACTTAGATGAAAAATGACCTATTTTACCACAGTTAAATCATTTGAAGGGAATCTTGCCTTGGTATTTGCCTGATCCTTTCTTTAATCTTCTCACAAATTTTTCCTCAATATCATCTAGTTCTGAATCAGTATTCTTGTCTTCTTTATAAGATGCTTCTATAGTAATGGATTTATCTTTTCTAATTCTCATTTCATATGCAGTTAGAGTTCCTAGGAGTTTATCAATGGACAGAGTTTTAAGATCATTTAGTTTTTCTATTGCAGAGACTTTTGGATTAAATTTATCAAGCAGAGATCTTAAAATCTTCTGAACTAAAAATGATTCTTCAAACTTCTCACCAAGACCCTT
>JZKD02S2074581.1:479595-496552 GCA_000966675.3 Picea glauca
TCAAACAATTTTAATCTCTTCCAAGTGACCATCAATATTATACAAGATATGAACAAAATAAATAATGAACATTAGTCACACATAAGATATACACAAAGACATATTTTCACGAGGAAACCCATAAAGGGAGAAAACCTCTTCTTCTTCAAATGATAAGAATTATTTTATGTTCTGTACATCATCTATCTTTGAGAACCAACACAAAATGAGGCTACCACTTCTGTTTTACAAGCTGCAACTTGTTGAGAACACCAAATCTCTGATTTCTCTGGCACCCACTAGAAGAAAGCACCAACTCTGTGAGTGTTCCAACACCAATTGGATGGAAGCACCTACTTCCACTTATACATGCACCAACTTGCATACAAAAAATTTTGTGTTTTCCAAAGCACCACCATGCCACCCTGTTTTCTAGCCAGAACTAGATGAAAGCTTCAACTTCCAGTATTCAAGCACCAACTTGAATAACAGAGGACTATAGTCTTCCCTAGCACCACCCTACCTCACTAGTTATAAATACATGATTGAATAACCAACAATACAGATATATCAATTATTACCATTTGTTTTATGTTCTGCAAATATTCTCTGCTTCACTATTCTTCTTCTCTATTCATACTTCGATTGAATTGTTGTCTCTTTCTATATGTTCTTTCTATGTTCCTCTTGTGCTATTTGGTATGTGTTCATTCTTCTTTCTTCACCTTTTTTGTTCTATTCAGCTTTTGTTTCTCATCTCTGAGTTTGATCTCACGCTGTGCATTTTCCTTTCTCCCAATTCAACTCATTTTTCTAGTGAGAACCACCAACCTCACACAGTCACTACATATCTCTTTTATGCTCTCCCAACAATTCAGTTACACCTTGAATCTCCAAGAAAAATGCCTCAACAGCTGAATCGCCAAACGTCCAAGAACTATGATTCAGTTCTTCTAACTGAATCATAACTGAACAATTAATCGTGAGGTGAAATAATAGCCCTTTGATCAAATTCCCAATTAACCAGCACCATTGGATTACACCCGTAGGGACTCATGTTTATCCTATATGCCCAGTGGCTGTGACTGAACGCTAAACAGAAAGTGATTTCATGATTTCGCATTTCAGAAATCTTGTGATGAGACATCTCGACTCTCCCATGTCTTGATCTCCAAAATGGAGGTTAGTTGGGCTAGTTCCTTCCTCTCATATGACCACCAATTGTGACTAAGCACTTATCCATAAGGCGCTTTGTGACTCGTGACTTCGGGGATTTTGGTATGAGGTGTCTCGACTCTCCCAAGTCGCGATATCTGAAATACTCCATATCGGATCAATGGTTCAGATCTCTCCCTTTGATGGATGAATGTGATCATGTTTTGACTTCACATTTCACGATTTCCTATTGTGAGTTGCCTCATAACTCCCAACTTGTGAAACTCCAAAATGGAGCTTAGCAGCGTGATAGCTCCTCCATTCATTCTTCGACAATGTGAACTTGGCTATGACCACGTTCCAAACATTCAAGCGCTTTGCTTGTCATATCAATGGTCCAGAACTTTGGTGATATGATGATCCAGATCATTTCGCGACTTCGCATGTCGCGAGTTCCTGTGTCATATTACTTTGACTCCTCCAATGTGCAAGTCAGCGAAATGCCAATCGTTGTGTCCTCTATCTTCAATGACCATGATTGTTTCGCGACTTCACGTATCGCAAGTTTCCACACCATGCTCCTTTGACTCCTCCAATGTTCAAATCAGCGAAGTTCCAATCGATCGCCATGTGTCCTCTGGCTTCAAAGGCCAGGATTGTTTCACGAATTTGTGTATCGTGATTTTAGAGGATAGTACTCATCCTTATCCTCTTCTCATTTATATAGAATCCGATGATTGCTGGTCCTCGAGGCTCAAATCCAACATCTGAATTTTTTTCTCCTCTTTTGCACACTCTTCCTATCTAAATTCAAATCTAACGACCATTGGGAATTCGGGATGGGTGATGCAACAATCATTGTTTCTCCTCCTCCTGAGCTTACACTTCTTTTCTTACCATGCCATTATCATTGTGTTGCTGATCTTGCTATCATTGGAAAACAAGTATACTCTTGTCGTGTTGATCTTGCCATCAATGACAAACAAGCATATTTTGCCTTCTGCCTATAAATATGCCAACATACTTTTCATTGATATTCTCTCCCTTTTCACCATGAGATGCCTCCTTATATAGCCTTTGAGAGGCTCAACCACCTTAGCTATCTTTGGAATAAGTTAAGGATATGATTCCATCAGTTGTGGGATTTCCCTTAGATCAAACCTATAACTTGGATTCGATCCAAACTAACTTGGATGCTTTCTAGTTGTCCTTAGAGATAAGGGGGATTCCTCCCCAATATTCTCTCAACAGATTGATGATCCCTTAAATATGGAAACAAAGCTCTATATCTCTCTCTGATAAGTGGATAAGGAGCGTTAACGCTCCCTGCATGTGACCAGGGGAGCACTGATCTCCAAAAATTCATTTAAGATGATCTTTCTTCAAGGAAAAATGTTTGTAAGCTTTGCCAAATGACATGTTCTCCTCTTCTAACAAGTATTATAGGGTGTACCAAGTGTTCTTATGATGTCGTCTGTAATGCGAGACATGTGGGAAGAAAATATGATGTTTGTGACACTTGGGACAAAAGTGAGACATTTTCGACACTTACGACAATGGCAATGTGACATTATCGAAGTGATGAATTTTGATGTGTAATAGTTGTGTTTCCTTTTGGTATCGAGAAGGGTCGATGGTTGAAGGGTTTTTTGCTAATCCTGTAGTTAGAATTTGGGTTAGCCCATAAGTAACCAACATAGGTGTAGAATCACAAATTACACCATATTCAAGTTGAAGCACTCAATTTGGATCAAAATTGAGACTAGGGCATGCATTTTACTCTAAGGCAGTTTTGACTTCAGATTTATATGAAATCTCAAATTTAGGTGCATGAAATCAACCTCCCCTATTCTTAAATTTCACCTTAGATTTGAGTTTTTCAAGTTTTTGGGGGTGTAGTTTATCATATTAGGCCCTTGTAATGTTGTTAATTTTGCAATTGCAATTTTTAAAACAATTGTTGTGCAAAAGAGACAATTTTTTCCTTCTAAATTGGAAGGTCAAAACTATACCAAGTGACCAAATTAAAATGCACGCTCAAGCTTCCTTGTAGCACCTAAAATTCTTTTATAAGTTGCAAGATGGATATATATATATATATATATATATATATATATATATTTGTTGAAAATCATTACATTTTTAAAATGGTAATATTGCAACAATACAATTCCAGCCAAAAATATGGCCAACTGATCTAAAAATGAAAGCACTTGAATTTTCAACCCACTGCATACACAATGAAATAAAAAAAAAAATAGACACAGACCAATTGCATAAAGCACTTTATCCCATTAAATCCTAATCTAAATGATATTGTTCCCTATTCTCTCTGTTAAGTTAAGCCATCCCATTAAACCCTAAGTTAAACAATACTGTAAAGTTATTATCTCCATTAAGTTAAATCGTCCCATTAAACCCTAAGTTAAACAATACCATCAAGTTATTCTCGGTTAAGTTAAACCCTCCCATTAAACCCTAGGTTAAACAATATTGTTTCTTATAAGTTAAACCCTAAGTTAAACAATATGGTTCTTTATTCTCTTCGTCCTGCTCATTTTAACAAAATTAGATTTAACATTTCGAAGACCTTTGACTCGCATAATGCAAACATATATAAACTGCAAACTCACATGCATCTCCAACAAATATGTTGCTTGACATTTGAGCGAAGATAATTCAACTAATTATGCCCTGTATATCTATTAACTTTCCACATATTTTTCATTTTTTCACATATTATGTCATTCCAAAATTATTGATTTTTGTTTTCAATCAATCAGTAAGACTATTATAACTTTCTGCAAGTTGTGTACAATTTATTTGATTTTATAGTCAAATTAAGAAAATGGAAATGAAGTATACATATTACAGATAGGTCTACTGTTACACATTCGTTTGAAGTTTGGAAATTGATATGCGTTGTATACCTAGAAGTTGGATTATGACCATTGATGCCTTGTGTTTTCCTCATGCTAAAACAACAAACATGCATGCAAAAACAAAAAGAGCCACTTTTAGGTAGGGTTCAGGTTAGCCATGCCCACACTAGCGTCTTCCCCTAATGTATGGAGTACTCCAAAATCAAAACTAGTTGGAAGAAAAATGTGGCCAAGACAAAGAAAAAGGAGGAGGATAGATCCTCCTCTAGGGGATATGGTGGAGTTCATGAAAGTCATGGTTTATAGATGCATTCTCATGTTATTCTCATGTCTTCTCATTTCCATATTTCT
The DNA here is from genome assembly GCA_000966675.3 of Picea glauca. Lineage (NCBI taxonomy): Eukaryota > Viridiplantae > Streptophyta > Pinopsida > Pinales > Pinaceae > Picea > Picea glauca. The sequence goes on from JZKD02S2074581.1 coordinate 483,963, forward strand.
CATGCTTGCACATATAAGAGACATTAGCCACACATAACATCAATGGATGTCAGTTCCCACCTCTTCTAGATTGACCATTCATTTATTTTGGATCACTAACTTAGAAGGCCTATTAATACTCTCAATATACAAGGCTCGATCACATTCCAATCCAAATAACTTTAAAAACTATCAAAATGAAAGATAGAAATCCATGCACAAGCGACGAAGGATGATGGGAGCTGAAGAGTTATGGAGAGAAACATATTGAAACAAATGGCCAATAATTCCGTAATATTATTATTTTAACATAGTGAAACATTGTATACATCTTAATCCTTTCTAATCACCCAAAGGTGGCATCCACGCTCGAGAGCAATAATTTCTTAATCATATTCAGTAAATGTGAACTAGTAAACAATTTAAGTAATGATAAAAGTATGAAATCATAAATGTGAAGAAGTCAATGTTCAAAATATCATCCATTAATTTAGAGGACACCACGAGAATATACCAACAATTTTAATTCCTAGCCATAAAATTAGAGTTTCTAATTAAAATATTGATTAATCCACGGATTGTCAATTGGAAAACGCATATCAACATAATGATAGATTTATATAAATATTTGTTAATATTTTAACAAAATGTTTTGATGCTGAGCAAGGGTTGAAATAGATGATATTTTATTTGTTTTTTGTATTTTTCTATAATTCAATCCAGACACAACAATTTCTTATATTTTCTTTATTTGCTGAAATTAAATCATCTATCGTTTGATTCGTGCTTAGGCATGAACACTGTTGAATTTTGGAGAGGGAGGGGGTGACAAGCTTCATTTGCAATTAGATTCGTGAATATTAAATAACATTAAACTACCACAGTCACTAACTTGGCTGCTGAACCCTGAGCAGTTAAAAAATAAGAGAACCCCATATAGTGAATAAGCGACGCACTTAAAACCCTAGGGGTAGGAAAATTTCTTGGCACAGTAAATAATCGACGTAGTAAAAACCAGGCGACGACATTTGCTGCAATAAATACTCCGATCGTTTTTTTTTTCTCGTAACAGGATCACTAATAGTCCACCCGAAGCGGTAGACCTATAGAATTGAACCCACGACCTCATGAGAAAGGGCCAACGACTTGGCAGCAGGGTATCCAACCAACCGAGCTACTCGACAGGGCTAAATATTCCAATTAGTTATTATCAAGTTAATTTCATTAATAAACCTGAGTAATGATTACCGACCATGTTTTAACATGCAAGGAAGATAATCCATAAAATGTTAATCCTCAATTTCTTATGACAACAAAAAATATTCTAAACATATAGTATGCTATATTTGTCGCACCCCACCCTCATACTATGTGTTATAATATAACACAATCTGTTATATTATAACACATTGTGTTATATTATAACACATATTAACACATTGTGTTATATTATAACACATATTAACACATTGTGTTATATTATAACATATATACTATACGTGTTATAATATAACACAATGTGATATATTATAACACATATGCTATGAGGGTGAAGATGGGGTTGGGGTGCAACAAATACCAGAAAATATTAAATGATGTCCATAAAAACTATCTTTATGATTACAAGATCATTAAACCTGGACTATTCTAAATAGATATATATTGGTTGAGGTAATAAAAATGACATTCACAATCATATCACATTATTATATATATATAATGTCATATATTTAATAAAAAATATAATATCACATACTTCAAAGAATTATTTTATTTTATTATTTAAAAGTCAAACTAGTTTTGGACTCTTCACCGATTAGAATATAGCCTGCACATAGGCCGTATAATAAATAATCGCGTTGAACGCCGGACAAATCAATGTTGGGCTTGCATGGCACATTCAAACCTGAGATTCGAACTCTAAACCTCTCGCAACAAGATGAAAATAATGAGAACCATTGCTGTTATAAGCCGTAGGAGGAGCTTTCTGGCGGGATTGTTGAATTCCGTAGAAACAGCGGCAGAGGTTGCAGGTGGTGGGGAACCTTCGCTAAGCGATCCAGTATTGGGGCTGGATTTTGGGCACACTCCATATGTTGAGTTTACCTAAAATACACAAGACAGGAAATGTAAGAATAGTGGCCGTCCACTTCGATTCAATAGAAGAGCTTACAGGGGCTTTCAGAGAGAGAGAGAGACCTGGCACTGAGTAATGTCACTGCATCCGCAAATCAGTTCCCCGTTTAGTTTATCTACAGCTTGGAATGCACCTCCCCCATAGCTTCTCTGCGCACACACACATACAATAAGCTTATGTATTTTAATAACTGTGATTGCAATAAAAGAGGTGGATTCTACATAGAAGCCAAGTGCATTCTACAGCATTGAATGTGCTAATATGATTTCAAAACTGCTTTTTATATTTTTTTACAGAAGTTCTCCTATTTATGGTCTGACTATGATCGAAATTCCTTCCACCCAATTTAGGTTCCAGAAATCCCTCCCGGAATTCTCAAGTAGTATAGAAATTCCTTCCACCCACGCAATTTATCGTCAGAGTAGAATCGAAATTCCTTCCGGAATCCTCAAATAGAGCCTAGGCTCTACAAGAATCCCAACCAAAGTTGAACACAAGAGATGCAGCTTAACCGTGTTTACATATAAGAAAAGTTCCACTTTGACAAATATCATAAAAGTTTTTCATTTATGTCAAGAAAGTGAATATCAATTACAGAACAATCCCCTCATAAAAGAGAGAATAGTTAAATCAAAGATAGAAATTTGAAAAATTCTTAAAAATCAGAAAATTATTTACTATATATAAATAGTGTTGGTCATATAAATTTACACGAATTACTATTTTTGTGTTGTTCAAAATTTATTTCTAAATGTAAAAATGGATTCAACATGCTGAAAAACTTCCAAAGCACTAAGATTATACAGAAATAACCACTCAAATCTACAAATCCAATAATTTATCGCCTGATTTCAAGCAAATATCCTCTAAAAAAATCATCATTTAATAGAATCTTTAACCTACCACTATATAAACATAGCAAAGTATTTTATTTAAAAAATAAACCATAAATTACAAAATAAAACACAAAACACAAAACACAGCTAATTAAAAAATTAAAAAAAAACACTTTCAAAATCACAAATCACTGTTATAAAAATAAATCTCACATTAATAAAAAATAATATACTATTTGAACATACAACAAATAATGAATCCCAAAATGTAAATGTCAATTGGAAAACAAAATAAGTCAAATGAAAAATAATATACTATTTGAACATACAACAAATAATGAATCCCAAAATGTAAATGTAAATTGGAAAACAAAATAAGTCAAATACACAGCTAAATGACTATTTTCAAAGAAGCAAATTTAAATTACAAAACAAAATTCATTTTTAACCACTGTTTAAAAATATATATAAATTTAATTATAATAAAAAAAAAGATTTATTATGTAAATATAGTTAAGCTATATCAATTTTGGAAATCTGTCTTCATGCTAAATGACTATTTTCAAAGAAGCAAATTTAAATTACAAAACAAAATTCATTTTTAACCACTGTTTAAAAAATATATAAATTTAATTATAATAAAAAAAAAGATTTATTATGTAAATATAGTTAAGCTATATCAATTTTGGAAATCTGTCTTCTTACATACTGTGGATCATTTCAGCTGGTGATTTTATTTTTTTAAAATAAATGTAGACGAGTCAACAACATTTATGAATAGCATTTAATGATTACAATCATTATTGAATTATAATAAATTTTGCCACCTTTAATAATTTAGCTATATTAATTATAAAATGAAACTATTAAATAAAAAAATCATGTGATATACAATAAAAACAAAATCTTATTGTTGTGAAAAGAAAAATAGAATAATGATCAGAAAATGATATGAACCAACAATCTTGAGTTTAAAATGGTGAATCATTTTAGGTGATGTGATTTTCTTTAAATAAATGATGATGAGTCAACCAAAATTTCTAAATAACTTCCAATGATAACAGTCCTTAATGCATATTGACAACTAAGTTATGATAAAATATGTCACTTTCAATTATTCAACTATATTAATTAAAAAAATGAAACAACTAAATAAATAATAAAAAATTTATTTTAAAAAACCATCTAATATAGAATAAAAAGTTAAAACAAAACCCCATTGACTTGAAAAGAAAAATAGAACAATGATCAGAAAATGATATGAAAGTAACAACCTGATTTTAAAATGAATCAATAAAATTTAACCTCCATGTGTATATCAGAACACACACCAAGGTTGAAGATTGGTCTGTGTAAATTGAAAAAATGGAGGGATAAATTGCACCACCTGAGTTTAAAATGGATCAATGAAATTTAACCTCTGTGTATATCATAACACTCACCAAGGTTAAAGATTGGTCTGTGTAAATTGAAAAAATGAAGGGATAAATTGCACCTGAAAGAAGTCCACTGCCAAGAAATTAGCCCATCGGTTTCCTGCGGCCTGTTGACACACGCTCAAAATGTTTAAGAGCGCATCGGAATTTTCTACGCAGGCTTTGGGTACACTTGGCTGATCAGGGAAGAAATTCTCGAGAACCAGCGACTGGGCTTTTGAGCTTAAATTCTTCGATTCAGCGCGATTAGGGCATGATCCTGCTGTCAAACCATCGTCCCCATCTGCCAAAATGGCGGCTTATCAATTCCTCCTTATACATAATCTTATCAATTCCTCCCTATACATAATTAAAGGCATGGACAAGCTTTGTAAAAGGAGTAAGTTAATTAGGAGCAATTTTCTAAAAATGTATTTGAATCTGGTCAGATTTTTAAGGTAGTTTGAGTTTTGCATGGATTAAAGTTTCATATATTTTAGAAACTTACTCTAAAGATTTTATTCCATTTTAAACCAATTTAAATGCTCAGAAAATTGATTAGAAATTCAGCTTAGCAGAAAATTTAAAACTACACAGTCCAAAAACCTGCCTAAAAAATAACTCCAAAGAAAAGATTACTTCCGAATTAGCCGTAAGACTAACTTACATTGATTCTCCACCACGTAGTTCCACTGGTAAGCAATTCCCTCGGAGGACTCTTTGGAGGATATGGAGGTGAATACAATGAGTCGATAGTTTTTAGCGACCATCTCGCTTACAGTGGGCCAATTCCCGCCATTTTCGGGCATGGCAGAGACTGGGTACCAGTAATTCATCAATCCGGCTGCAGTGAAGACTTTCGTCAGGCCTTTGGTAGCTTGGACATAATCCTCGATGAATATGGTGATGATTTCAGAGGGATTGGCTGCCAGGAATGCCTGAATCTCCTTCAACGTATTCACAGCTGGCATCTGTAACAGAACCAGATAACAAACAAACAAGATATGACATTAAAATGTTGAGTTTATTTAAATTTAAACGGACTTGACCAAGTAGATCTCCTAAATAAAGTGAACCTCAAGATCTGGTGCATTAATTTACACCGACAAATCCGAGAAATAGCAACCAAACTGATAGAATCCCAAATGTGGAAAATCATCCCTCGGTACAAGCGAAAAAAAAGGAAAAAAAGCCAAGGGACTTCGGAATTTCAACTTACAAAGGCTGTTTCATTGGAGCAGGTGCCTCCGAAGGAATGACAGAGCCAAACATCGTTCTCGAAATCATACATGTCCAACATCAGCCCTCTAGCACCATTCTGCAAATTTTCCCCCAAATAAAATACCCCAAATGCTCAACTCTCGGCTAAATTCCCAACAAATCAAATACCCTAATGGATACAAAAGATTTTACAGGCCATACATACGTTTAGCTGATCTGTAACGCTAACTTCTTGGTTACTGAAAGTGAGTCTCTGGACACCCGTGTACGATTTTTCTCCGACGATTGCATAAGAATTGTGGGTCGTCAGCCATGAGTATTTATTGAAAGGTAGGCCGCCCACCTGAACAAAAATCGAAGAAAATATCAATGGTCTCCAAGAGAAATTAAATGAAAATCAATCAGAATCTTTCGAAGTTGAGAATGGTGCCTTTAAAACTGGATCTGCAGTATTAGTTCTGGTGCATCTGTAACTCGCGTCGCCCACTGAACTACACGATATGCATTTAAGACCCGCGACACAGTCACTGTCCGTCGCACAAATATCATGAACCTGTTGAAAAAAAAAAAAAATAACGAATGAGAATACCCTCTTATTGCTCCGTTTGGATTCTAAGATTACTCCAGCCAAAACAGCAGATGTGAGCTATGCGATTTGATCCCACGACCTGGCAACTCCCACTGGAACAAGCTGCTCCTGCGCCACTCGCGGGCAAGAGCACGACTGCGGCCATGAACAAGACGATGCCCAGATTCGCCATGGAAGCGCGCCTCCCTGCAGCAGGACATGGTCCACTTAGATAGGAAATCCCGGGCACAGAATATATTCAATTTATGATGCCTTATGAGCCTAGATAGAATACAGACTACTGTGCTATGGGTGTATCGATTCTTCCTGAACAGGGGATTGAAATTGAAATTTACGCAAAGAACATGCCTAACTGATTGTCAACGGCAGAAATCATCCTGAATTTTGAAATCATCCTATAGTTGACATGTCAGGTTAAATTTTGGAATGCGCGAATGGAATTTTGGAAAAGAGTTTAGTTTAGTGTGACAAATTCATTTGGAACCAATTAAACTTTCCACTTAAATGCTCAACATACCATTGAGCTTTATAATAATTGGAAGTTTAAAACAAGAGAAAATGAAGCAACAGTCCATATGAGAAATTGTTATCCTCCCATTCATATTCAAATCTAACTTGAAGTAATAGTCCTTAGGAGAAATTGTTATCATCCCATTTATATTTAAATCTAACTTGCATTATATTTAATCTTTGTGAGTCAATGTTGTAAATTTTTATTTACTTACAAAAATAAAATATCAAAATTATTAATAATATTTTAGATTTAATTTCTAAATAAACAAATTTTTAGTAAAAATAATGTTTATAAATTAATATCATTTCCTAATTATCATGCATATCAAACTATTTCTCATAAATTAAATAGGGAGATAAGTAGATGAAAGGTTTTGAGACTTTTGAAAGATGAGAGAATATATTTAATATACATTTAAGTTTTGTTTTTAGATGAAAGATAAATATAAATTTTATTAAATCATATGAAATATAAAATATTGAATAATCATATAAAATACTAAAATTTAGATTTTATATCATAAAAGTTAGATGAAAGATAAATATAGTTTTAATAAATCATAAGAAATATTGAATAATCATATAAAACACTAAAATATAGATTTTATATCACCTTAATTGTGAGAAAAAGTAAATAATTTGTTATTATGAGTATTTATTTTGAATGAGATTGGAACTCTAAATTATATAAGAGATTTATCATTTGAATGCAATTTATACTGCAATTTAGACTGTACACGAGTTTATAAACTTATTTGGTTGTTGGAATTTGACGATACAAAAAGTTAAAGTTCTTATTAATTTGAAATTTTATTGAATTTTTAATAATTTAGATCAATTTAAAATTAGCCAAAACCTTTAGAGGTATTCATCAACTATGTATAGAATTTGGGTAATGGTGAAAATTTTCTCATGCCTAAATTTCTATTAGATTTTTATTAGATTTGTGATTGGAAAGAGGGTCATTTTGCTGCAATATTAGCTTACTATGACAACTTCATTTGGAGCCAATTGAACTCTCTAGTTAAATGTTCAACACACCTTTGGTCTTTGTAATAATTCAAGGTTTTAAATAAGAAAAAAATGAAGCGTTCTTCCAATTTTTAAGCCCCTTATTACAAAATCTCACAAGTTATATGTTGATTAATCTCCATTCTTAGTTGGTGAGAACAAGCTCTTGGTTTTCCAAGATGAAAGAGAAGGCTAGCCATAAGTAAGGATATAATCATTTTTAATTTAAATTTAAGAATAATAATAATTATAATGAAAATTCTTATAAGATTTGTGATCAAAACTAGTGTGATTTTGTTAGAATATTAGCTTATTTTGACAACTTCATTTGAAACCAATTATGTCCTCTAGTTAAATGCTCAACCTACCTAAATAGTTTTTGTAATAATTCAAGTTAAAAAAAAAAAAAAAACATTCTTTCAATTTAGACCCCTTATTACACACTATCAAGAACTATATGTTGATTCACTATCTACAATAAAAAAAGATAATAAAATTCATGACTTTGTATAATAACTATGCATATATATAATGTACAATGATTTTATGATGATAAAAAAATGAACCCTTAAATATAAAAAATTTATAATATGAGATGTAGATATCTTAGACTTAATAAGTTTACAATAAAAACACTATTGTTAGCATAAAAATACACCAAATGCAATACCATAATGCTCAACCTACCTAAATAGTTTTTGTAATAATTCAAGTTTTAAAATAAGAAAATAAGAAACATTCTTTCAATTTAGACCCCTTATTACACACTATCAAGAACCATATGTTGATTCACTATCTACAATAAAAAAAAGATAATAAAATTCATGACTTTGTAGACTTTGTATAATAACTATGCGTATATATAATGTACAATGATTTTATGATGATTAAAAAATGAACCCTTAAATATAAAAAATTTATAACATGAGATGTGGATATCTTAGACTTAATAAGTTTACAATAAAAACACTATTGTTAACATAAAAATATACCAAATGCAATACCATATAAGTTAGCAATGAAATTTTGTGATATTTGTTTTCCTTGCTATTCAATTGAATCAAATGAAAGTTTCTAATACATATAGGCTCGAAGTCATTACAACATACTCATTATGATCTTAACATGTCATTTATAGGAATTGAACACGGGTGGGGAGGATAACAATCATTCCTCACAACCATCCAAGCTAAACCCAATTGGCAATACTCTGATTTCTGTCTTTTCCCCTTATATTCATACATTTACAAGTTGTATATCGAATATATGATTCAACCACAATTTCTCTTTTTTCTTAATATAATAGTCATTACGATTTAAAAAAACATTTTAAATTGAAAAAAAATTAGTAACATATCATAATGAACTTAAAATTTGACTCGAACTAGAGCTCTAAAATGTCGAAGGGATTTCAATGATATCTAACATCTACATTGTATAAGAGTTTGACACCAAGCTCTCTTTTGAAAGTTAATGAAATTTGTGTTTCTCTTCCAATTTACTTGAACATTGGAGTAGTAAGAGAAGATATACTTCATTGCATGGCATGCATGCCCAACATGCAACAACTTTATTTGGAACTATTGAGGCTTCCAATTAAAAGTGAAATATACTTGTAGTCCAATTAAAAGTTCAATATACTCATAATTTGGGTTTTAATATAAGAGAAGATGAAGTGTTCTTCCAATTTAGGTTTCTTATTACATAGTCTACATATACATTGATCACGAGGTATATGTCGATCAAATTTCATCCTTTTCCAGTGAGAACAAGCCCTTGGTTGTCCAAGGTGAAAGTAAATTAACTCAAAGTGATGATAGTTTTACCGCTTGAACTAGCACCCTTGTGAAAATTCCCAACACAAGTGTTAACTAGGGAAACAAGATGAGAAGTGTACCACTGTCACCTCAATACACTTTCCCCTGCACTTTAGGAAAACTCCTAGAAGTCGTGGGGGGTATCCCAAATAATGAAAGTGAACCTATTTAAGTGAAATAAAACCATGCAATCATATGATCTATTTTAATGAATACAAAAAATATGTAACATCATTGTGCACTAGGATTCCAATCAGTGATTATGATGTTGTAAAGATATTCAACTAGAAATAATTGCACGAACCAAAATTATATCCACTTCAAGGAATGTTAGTAGAAAGTGGATATGTGTGCAAAATATGATGTATAAGATAAACAACATTATCAAATTCATAGTTGTATTAATTTTATCACTCAACAAAGAAAACTCACAAGAGGTTAGAACCACTTTAAGCTACTTTAGGTCACAAAGAGTGAAGACATTTAACATTAATCATAGGTGCAATGTGTACATGTGTTTACCATTTGATTATATGCTAAGAGAGGACAATCTTAGGGCTTTCCTTTCACCTATAAATCTGATTTATGAACAAAAAATGCAAAAAAAAACAGATTTAGGTCATGAAACTATCATCCAAGAGTGAGATTAAGCACAAGAGGGAAAGAAGTCTTGGATGTTTCCACTTGGGAAATATATATTCTATAAAATAATAGCCAAACAAGTGTTATGGAAAATTTCTAAAGATATATGAATATTAACTATGAAAGAACTTGCAAACTAGATGGTGAATCCCCTTAGGGTTTCACAAGTTATCACTTGGAATTCACCAAATAAAATCACCAAGTAAAAGATAAAAAAATTATAACCACATCAAATATTAATATCACCTCTAGATATGTAAGATCATCTTGGTAAAGAATCTAGATTTGAAATAGATACTAAGAATGAGAAAGGAAACACCTTGAAGCACCAAACTCTAGCCTTAGGGTTTTGCCAAATTTGATTTTTGATGTTGCAATTTAATTTCAAAATTTGAGAATCACCTTAAATCAACCCATGAAATGTTATATCACACTTTAAATCTCAATCCAATATGGTTCATTTGTTTCCTTAGGGTTAGAGATCAACAATTACACATAAAGCCTAGGATAAAATTGTCTAGGAAATGAAATAACCCAATAAATTTACACTACATAATGAAAGAAATATAAATAAATAATTTTCTTTGATTTTTCACCATTATGTTTCCTTCTAAACAATAAAAAATAAAACTTTTTTATTTTTAGGGTTTTTTGGTTGGTTGTTGGATATAGGACTAGTGACTTTTCTTTATCTAATTAGGGCTTATGGGGTCAAGAAGTATGCCCCTCTAAAAGGTGGTAACTTCTATATCAAGGAATAGGGTAAGATATTAGAACCATAAATGTAGAATAATATCCAACCTAATCAAGATAATCTAAGAGGACCAAGGCCCTACAAGAAGGGATTCCTCAAAGGAAAAAACCTTCACCAATAAGATCAACTATAACCTGAACAAAATACTTAAAACCCTTGCCAAGGAACCAAGAGGAAAAAAAAAGAAATATATTAACCACTTACCCAAGATAATAAGAGAATAAGGATGGTGTAACATCCTCCAACTTATTTGAGGAACATTACTACACATAATACACATTAAAAAAAATCAAAGTTTTATGCTAACTAATTTCTTGTATCTTATCAACTACGGATTATACACAAATTTAACTAGTTTTTTATACCCATAATTAAATGCATATACAAAATTTTAAAACAATCATGAATTTAACTAATAAATCAATTACAACAACACATAAAAACCCTTCTCATACACAAAGTAAAAGAACAATCATAAAACTCATAAGATAACTCAGAAAATAAATAAACACTTATCTTTTTAAAACACTTATGCAATCAACTTCTTGGGATGGATGTTCCACCCAACCATATACTTGTTGTCCTAGATAACAATAGTAAGTAACCCTCGAGCTAGGGCTAGGAATCCACAAGAAAGGGTGTCTCTCACAGTTGACTCACAACTCAGATATCCCACAACCTATTGGTGTTGTCCTACAACTATCCCACATTTTCGTCCAGCTCTCTTCCTCTTGACTTTCCCAACCCAAGGAATGCACCCCTTCATTTCTCTTAGTCCATCGACCATCCCATTTGTTTATCAAGGTCTCTCTAGTATAGGTTTTTGGAAGATGTAATGATGACTTGTGTGGCATTGTTGGAATATATTAATTTTGAAGGTAATAGTGTCTACTCTTATGTAAAAGAGTTATCTCACATGCATCATGAATCAATATACTCTTGTTACCATTCATTATATAAAGGGGTGAAATTACATGTATCCCACATGTATTTGAATTTTGTGGATGTAATTCCTCCATATCTCTTGTCATATAATAGAGGTGAGACCCATGAGGTACATTAAAATGAAGGATCACATAGTGATCATATACATTGGAATGATTTGAATATGGAGTGTGACGTATGGGAGCTCATGTGTAATATTGGATATTTCTGAAAAATATATAAGGCAATACCTTCCCATGGATGTTTCCCCATTTTGGGTTTTTACCATGTATATATGGTGTACTATTTTTCTCTTGTCTCTTGTCTTATTATGATAAAATGTTGTTGTTATATGGATAGGAGGATAGACTAGTAAGGTTCTAGTGTTTAATATTGTTTTATTTTTATTCACATGTCTCAATATTGTAACATAAGTAACCAAGAATCTCTCTACTGGGAACTCAAGGGAACTCGCTTCTAGGAAACTACCAAGAAACCAAACAACAAACACTTGTTGTTACAGTGCAACCCACATAGGAGTTCACTCTTCAGGCATGACAACCTGGATATTTAGTCTTCAAGTCCAAAAATGCTCTAAAATTCACCCTCTATTGTTTCTCTAGATCCAATGCTCTTTTTCCTATTATATTCTTGTTGTTCATGCAAAAACATGCATGTAAAAAATCATTGTAATTGCGCATACAAATTTCCTCTCTTTTCCCCAAGCGAGTTGACTCACACTCTTTCCCAAA
>JZKD02S2074581.1:496562-533857 GCA_000966675.3 Picea glauca
TAACCTCCTTGTTGTTTCCTATCAGCAACATGTCATCCACATATAAGACCAAATAAATCAAATGATCACCAATTAATTTAAAATACACACAGTGATCCTCTTTTCTTCTTGTGAAACCAATTCCCAGCATATAAGTATCAAATTTTTTATACCACATCCTCGGTGATTTTTTAAAACCATACAGGGAATTTTTCATCTTGCATACCAGCTCCTTCTTTCCCTTCATAGCATAACCTTTTGGCTGCTTCATATAGATTTCTTCTTCCAGATCCCCATGTAGCAATGTTGTCTTCACGTCCATCTGTTCTAATTCAAAATCAAATGTAGCAACAACAGATAACAAATATCTTATAGAGGTTAACTTGGCAACAGTAGAAAAAATCTCACCAAAATCAATTCCCTCAACCTGGGAATAACCCTTTGCTACTAACCGAGCTTTGTATTTCTCCACTTTTCCTTCTGCATTCAACTTCTTTTTAAATACCCATTTGTTGCCAATGGGCTTTCTTGCAGTCGGAAACTCCACTAGATCCCAAGCCTCATTCTTATCCAAAGATGCCATTTCTTCATCCATGGCCCTCTTCCAGAGATTTCCATCCTCTGAATCCACTGCCTCCTTGACAGTTCTAGGATCATCATCAGTAATAGACAAAGAAAAATTTGAATGGAAATAAGATGGAGTATACCTTTCTGGTAGCCTTCTTTCTCAAACTGATCTCCTCAATACTAGAGTATGAGGATCTTCTTCTTTTGATTCATGTTCTTCTGTAGAGTCTGATTCATCATCCTTTAAATCAAACTCTATCTTCTCTGGTTCTTCTTTACTTGGTAGGACTTCTTGTTTAACAACATCCTTCATTTATCTAAATACCACATCTTGTCTATACACTACCTTCTTAGTTTATGGGTTGCAAAGATTATAACCTTTGACACCATCTTTATATCCAATAAAGATACACTTTTCGGCCTTCTTATCTAGCTTACTCATGTTTTCCTTTGGAACATGAACATATGCATCATAGCCAAATACCTTGAGATGTGTGAGAGAAGGTTCCTTACCAGTCCATACCTCTTGTGGAGTCTTATCATCCAACACTGATGAGGGTGATCTGTTGACCAGGTAACATGCAGTACCCACTGCCTCTGCCCAGAATTCATGCTTTAAGCTGACACCACTGAGCATGCACCTTGATTTTTCCATCAATGTCCTATTCATCCTTTCTGCAACTCCATTATGTTGAGGTGTATATGGAGTAGTCTTCTGCCTTTCTATACCGCACTTCTTACAAAAATTTTCAAATTCATTCCCGCAGAACTCTCCACCATTATTTGTCCTCAACACCTTAATTTTTTTCTCTGTTTGATTCTCAGCAAGAGCCTTAAATTCTTTAAACCTATCAAAGACTTCATATTTCTTCTTAAGGAAATATATCCAAGTATTCCTCGAGAAGTCATCTATAAATGAGACATAGTACACAGATTTTCCCAATGATGGGACCGACACAGGTCCAAAAACATCACTGTGAACTAGCTGTAAAATTCCTTCTACCCTCATTGCACCAGAAGGGAATCTTACATGATTCTTCTTCCCATATAGACAATGTTCACATAAATCAAAATCCAGAGAGGAGTTAGACATACCTTCAACCATACCTTTACCATGTAGTAGTCAAAGACCCTTCTCTCCGATATGCCCCAGTCTTTGATGCCACAGCATAACCTTTTCTCTAGAGACTGTAGGAGTTCTTTCTTATTCAACTCTAATATCAAGAACAATGGAACTATTACACCCATCACTAATAATTCTTCCTTCCAGCTTATATAGAGTTCCAAACCGAGCTCCCTTCAGCAACACCATTGCTCCTCGAACCATGCTGCAGGTTTTCTTTTCAAATATTGTTTTTACCCCTACATTGTCCATTTTTCTTACAAACATCAAATTTCTAGCCAAACCTGGGATGTGCAGACCACCAGGAAGTGTTCTAATCCTTCCATCTATGAACCTCAACTTGACTCTTCCTCGTCCTATGATTCTGGTTGTCGAATCATCACCTAAGAAAACATTACCTCCATCATACCTTTTGTATTCGCAGAACCACTCCCTATGGGGAATCATATGAAAGGATGCACTAGAGCCAACCAACCATGCCTCATGATTTGCATGTGTGATTGAAGAAGCCAAGTACACATCCCCTCCTTCTTCCTTGGAGGTATTTTCTTTTGTAGAATGAGATTCTTTAGATCCCTTCTTTTTCTCAACTTTGGATCTACACTACTTCTTGTAGTGCCCTTCTTTTCCACATCTCCAACATACCCTTACAAACTTTCCAAGATATTTAGATCTACCCTTAGAATTAGATCTCCCCCTTGAGAAATTAGATCTATTCCTTTTTTGGGAATGTCCTCTTGCAAATAATGTGTTTGTGCTCTGTCCTTCCATATTCTTCTGTCTCATCTCCTTTGACAACAAGGATGAGACCAATTCTTCAAACTTCAAGGTAGTTGTATTACTACCTATGGCCACAACCAAACTATCCCACGAGTCTGGTAAAGAACACAGTAAACTAATACATTTATCTTCATCTGAAATTTTAATCTCAACATATACTAACTGACTTACCAGAGTATTGAAGGCGTTCAAATGCTCTGCCACCGAGTCTCCATCTCTCATCCTCAGGTTATACATCTTCTTTCTCAAGAATATTTTATTTACTATGGATTTAGACCGATACAACTTCCCCAAATTTTCCCATAAATCCTTGGCCGTAGCTTCATCTAACACATTCAATAATACTGAATCCGAGAGACACACTCAGATTGTGCTCTTTGCCTTCCAATCCAAATTTTTTCAATCATCTGCTAAAGTTCCTATAGGTGTAGTACCTGGATCTACCACGATCCATTGATCTTTGTCCACCAACAGATCTTCCATCTTCATGTTCCACAACTCAAAACTTTTCCCATTAAACTTCTCGATCTCCATCTTCGAATTGATTTCCATTTCTTTTCACCTAAAAAATCAATACCACAGATCTCCCATTGTAACAAGGCTTATCACAGTCCCAAGCCAAACTCTTGACCACAAAGGCATCCCCCTGAAGCCAACAAAAGCTCTAATATCGAATGTAGATTTTAACCTTGTACAATATCTACTGCAAACAGATATTTAGTAAAATAAAATAAAAGATACAATGGCAAATACAAACATTACACATAGATTTTTCCCCTGGAAACCCAAACCGGGAAAACCAACATATTCTATATATTCATTGTGATACATTGTTTACAATACAATATACATATAGAAGCCAGTGACATACAAAACCCTAATCCAATGAACTAGATTAGTCCACATCCCTAATTCCTTAACTGTAAATAGAAAACTATCGGAAAAGAAACCATGTGCCGAAAAACCACCTAAATATGTGACACTATTGCTCGTGCAAAAAATATAACACATACCCAACATCCTTCTTCCATCGCTTGCTTCTTTTACTCTTTCCAGCTTGCATGGGGTATCTTTCTGCATATCCATTAATGATCAAATCTTTCATGATAGGATTCAATCTGATTTCTTCACCTGATCCTGTTTCATCTACATATTTTGTGTGAAATTTTGTTGCCAGTATTTTCACAACAAGACTTTATTTTTTCTTAATTGATAGTTTTGTCCTACTATTCGAATTTCCTAGTTTGTTGAAGGCCGCTAGATATTTCTCCTCCATTTCCTTTGGTTTTCCTGAAAACAGGAGCCTATTCTTTCAACTGTGCATGAACTAGATGAATGGTTCGATTTGCGATTATCTCGCTCTGAAATGAAATGTCAATTACCCGAAATAGAGTAATCCGACCTGTGTTTTGAGTAACAGCCACCATTGAGTGCTAATCATGGGCTTCTGATGAAAATCCTTTCTGGGAGAACAACTTACCATGTTTGGCCATCAATTTCCAATGATGAGTCTTTAAATCAGTTATTTGGCGATGCTCTTCTAGCATCACACGGACAAATAATATCCAAACAGGTGTCTCGAGGTGATTTGACTAGCCGTCAATTTTCCCTTTCCACATGTGACCTTTGGATTTAACACGTTTGAATGACATTTGACACATGATTTTGGGGAGCGATTGAGTGGTTTAGAGCTCACCCACTTTCCCCCCCAATATGCATCTAGGGGCACCACGTGACCTCAAGACAAAACCATGGTATTCTTATCGCCCCCCTTTCAAAAGATTAACCTTCGCGCTAGTTCTTCGCCCGATATGCTCCCTGGACATTGATCTATGGCTCTCACGATCTATGACCTGCTGGGTCCCATCAACTTCACACTTCCTCTAGACTTAGCCCTGTCTGCTAGATGTGGCCCTATCCTCTAGTTTATCTCACTTCTACACTAATTCAGCCTCTTGCTAAGCCCCGAGACTTGGATTACATATAAAAATTGTTACAGTGATAACATGGGCTCCAACTGGGGATTCTATCCTCCATGTGAGGTAGAAAATAATGATAGACCTTGTGCCTTATCCATTGGAGATCCTCTCACAACAAGTGCGTGATATACCTTGACCTATCTCCAATGTCCGTTGAAAATCGAAATCTGCACACTTCTCTCACTCAGAGGCTGAACGCTGCATATACTGCTAACATATAACTAAACACTTTATTTGGAGACCTAAACTTGAAAATGATTGATCCACAAGCTTATTCACACCTACCTACCCTAACTACTAAAATTAACTCTCAATTAAATGACATCAAAATGCCAATGCAGCCATGCCAATAATTTATCCTCTGCTTGTTTTCTTTGCACATGCTTGCTCCAAAGCCTGTTTGCCGATAACTCATTTGAGAAGTTATACATGAATTCAAATCTTAAAATTTCAAAAATATTGGGATTGTTTACTACTTCTAACAAAACTGCAAATGGATATTTCAACATGTGAACAAAACAACAATCATGTTTTACTTTTTCCACTGTATTCTTGCTTTCATGTGATTTAACTCGTTGGTTGCTACCAAGAGGCTGAAAAATCTACTGAAACTGTTGGAAATAACAATCTTTTGAATCAGAAGACAATGTTGGCTGAAATGAAACCCCTGGTAGAAAACAATCCATATCTAACATCGACGTCGATTGGCCATCATATTCATATCTAAGCTTACAATCCATCATAAGCTCTAAATTATGATCATTAAAACTCACCATATAACATGCCACAGGGTCATGAAACATATGGGAGAATATTTCTTTTCGACGAACTAAAACAAAAGGACAAGTCATCTTCACAATTGTTGGTTTTCTTTGCTCATCCTTTTCAGTCTTAGAGCTATAATCTTCAAAGGAATCAAGTAAAACCACTGCTTCTTTATGATTTTTTTGCATTTATGAATTAATCATGACATACACTGTTTTATTTCCTCCCTGAAACTCTATGTCATCTATTTGTTCATTTTTCAAAGTCTCCTTAGATGAGGTCTTAGATCCTTCATACACGTCCAAGCCACTTAGAATCTGAACAACTACATCATTCACAGGGGAAGAAGGACAACTTTGAAACACTTTGTTTTGTGGGGAATCTAGTTGGATATCTTCAGTAATTTCAGAAGAAGGAAAATGACTTTGAAGAACAACACTTTCACCAACTTTCTTTGTTTGCTCTGGATTGACTCTTATCAATTCAAAGGAAGAGAAACATAATGGAAGGTAGATCTCATTTTCAAGTCTATTGTTTTTTTTCAATTTCAACATCATATCTGGAGGGTTTCTGATCTGAAACATTATTGACATTTTCCTTTAGCACTTTGAAAAAAGGAAAACATAATGGAAAGGTTCTTACTCCTGATTCAGAAATTTCTTCATTTATGTCATACACACATTTTCCAATTTCTTTAGATTGTTGAACACACTCGTTTTCAAATTCATCTTTTTCCAATGGCTGCAATTCCTTGTCGATTTGTTTCAGTGAGTCAGTTTGATTTGGCATCAGCACACATTCCTTTTCTTTAATGATGATCCTAGCATTTTCTTTCAATAATTTAAATGAAGAAAAGCATAAGGGTAAAATATTTCCTTCGGCTGTTTCAGTACTTTCTTCTTTGTAACTGTGATATGTAGGCTAATTTCTCTCATTATGCTGCTGAAAAGGAATATTTTATAATAGAGGAAGTGAAGTTGGTTGTTCTAGGAGTTCAACATCGTAGTTGTCATCATATTCATCATATATAGGCAAATCAACAACATCTGAAATAGTATCTAACAAGAAACAGCTTGGGACATCAATCTGTTCGTCAACAAGTTGATTTGCAAACTCATCTTCTTAACTGTCTATAAATTAGTATATGAAACAATCAACTCCATGCTTATCATGGGGTGGGTCAGAAGCCACATAAGTGCCCTCTCTTTCAATAAGTGGAATATAATCCTTTGCAAAATCATTAGCATTTGAAACTTCAAGAGGACCTATGTTGTTATCGATCTTATGCTCAAGATTCCAATCAACTGTTCTCTGTTCACATTCACTTTCATGTCCTGGAGCATCCAACCCCTCATTTCGAATTTGTTCACATGCTTGGATATTGTGTTGAATCTCCTGATCATCATTAAATATTTGCTGCAAGGTCTTAGGTCTTCTTTCCATTAGGAGGAAAGACAAATATGGATGAAGAGTAGTGGCATACTAGAGCATGGAAGCAACTTCAGTGGGTTGAATTTCTTTGGGTAAATCGTAATAAATACTGAAATGTATAAATAGTTTCATTGTTTTTCCTTTTCAAGGCATAGAATTCTGTAAGTTGTAGATCTAGAGATTTCTTCTTACCCCAAAATTTTGAAAAAACACTCTTCAATTCTTCCCATGCACTAATCGTCTCTGGCTGCAAATGTTTAAACCATTCTTTGGTATCTCCCTTCAAGGATTGAGAGAAGGCTCTCATACAAACATCATCATGGTCAATCTCAAACAAATCTATAAAGTTATCAAACTCTTGGATGTGTTTTTCAGTTGTGACGACATCAAGATCCCCATCAAACACAGGTAGGTACTTATAGTGTTTTGGAGGAAAATCATGAAGGATCTGAGGTAATTTTAAAGGTATGTATCTATGCTGAGTCTTGGAGGGTGTCAAATCAAGTCCAGGAGGTAAAATATCAACCTCAGTTTCATGAGGCTCATCAACTTGGTCACGGTTAGCACATGGCTCAAATGGGATATTTTGATCAAAATTAGTGATAAACTGAGGAGATATCTGTATAAATTTAAGAGGAGGATATACAATTTCGAGATCATCGTGATCATCATTTGCATGTAGCAGGTGAAGAAAAATGTGTTTAGCATGTTCAAGAAAGGACAAAAGGTAATTAATAACAAAAAATATTATGTCTTGGAAAAAACTCAACTTTAGGTACTTGTTTTCTCCCATGATGTCCTTTCATACCTCTGTTAAGGGATCTCATCTTCCGATGGAGTCTATGAATCAAATTTGAAGCTTGAGTGGAGTCGCCAATAAAATCTTCATGCTATTGAGTCTTTGGGAAGTGGAGTCATCACAAAGATTTTGAATTCTAGATTTTTGAAAATGGAGTCACCAGATGAATGATATACAACCTTTCTGTGTCTGAATACTCTTCACCATTAGCACTCAGATCTAAACTTTGTCATTTCTCCCAGGGAATATTTCACCTTCGGTCCCTGACAACGACGCTAGAATGTTAGCACTCTGAATTTTTTTTCGGCTGATAAAACAAATGACAAAGGTAACTGTTTCAACCGGCTTTAGGTTGGATTCTGACCCTTCCAACCAGAGAGGGCTCTCTCGGGCGAATTTCTATTTAAAATACTCAAAATATTTGGCAATGCGTGTACAGAGTTCAGATTCTGCAATGGTGTAAAATTTAAAGGTGGTAGGATAAAACAGAAGACCAGGGCCATTGGGCAATGGATTTTTTTCCTGAAAACATATGAAGAGTTATAAGCTATGTATTTCCAGAGGAAACAGAGGAAAATTAGGTATGATGTTTAGCCAAATAAGTAATACGAGATGGGAGAGGAAAATAAAGGAAAGGCTACCATCAACAAGAGGGGTATTATAGAGGGTGAATCTCTTGGTATAGTTTTAGAAGAAGAAACATGAAGGCTGGCTACTATAAGCAGAGCACCAATCACGAGTGAATTCCGAACCAGGAACCAATAAACACATAACAAGTATAATCGATGTGATAAGGAGCACCAATAGGATGAATTCCTTCTATTACTTAAGGATTATTACTAGCAACAAAAACAAATTCATGAATATGAAATATAAGAAAACATATTGAACATCAACAATGTGATGAATCTCGGCTATCTAAGTACACCTTATCTTCTTATATTAAAATTCATAAGAAATTACAAATTTCTCCTGCTATAAGAGAATGCCCCTCTCCAATAAGTCCAACCATTCATATATCTTTTTAACAATATATATAGATAAATTACATATGAGACCCAAAAATGAATCATCTTCTCCAAGATTCCAAAAATAGATATCGATCACAGAGGGAGTAATGTACCGAAACAAAACTCCTACTTTCTAGGGAACGTTATAAGAAAAAACCTAACATATTTGAGATTTTTAACCTGAATGCCACTTGTATACATCATCACAAAATTCTCTGAAATATACTTAAATTAGCATGCAATTTATTTCAGGTTTGCAATCTCTTCCTTTAAAGCATCCAGCCAATCAGGCTGGTTTTCTCTAATACCTTCAACCATTTCAGCTTTAGTCTCCTTCTTTTGTTGCTTGATTCTTTTACTCTTTCCAGCTTGCATGGGGTATCCATCTGCATATCCATTAATGATAAAATATTTCATGATAGGATTCAATCCGATTTCTTCACCTGATCCTGTTTCATTTGCAGATTTTGTGTGAAATTTTGTTGCCAGTATTTGCACAACAAGCCTTTCTTTTTTCTTAATTGATAGTTTTGTCCTACTCTTTGAATTTCCTGGTTTGTTGAAGGCCACTGGATCTTTATCCTCCATTTCCTCTGGTTTTCCTAAAAACAAGAGCTTATTTCTCTCAACTGTGTAGGAGTTGGACGAATGGTTCAATTTGTGAATATCTTGCTCTGAAATGAAATGTCAATTAGCCGAAATAGAGTAATCCAACCTATCTTTTCAGTAATAGCCGCCATCGAGTGCTAATCATGGGTTGCTGACAAAAATCCTTACAGGGATAAGAACTTACCACGTTCGACCATCAATTTCAAATGATGAGTCTTTAAATCGATTATTTGGCGGCACTCTTCTAGCATCACACAGATGAATAATATTCAAACAAGTGTCTCGAGGTGATTTGACTGGCTGTGAACTTTCCCTTTCCACATGTGACCTTTGGATTTAACACATTTG
Organism: Picea glauca; assembly: GCA_000966675.3. NCBI lineage: Eukaryota > Viridiplantae > Streptophyta > Pinopsida > Pinales > Pinaceae > Picea > Picea glauca. The sequence goes on from JZKD02S2074581.1 coordinate 505,953, forward strand.
AACGACATTTTACACGTGATTTCAGGGAGTGATTGAGTGGTTTCAAGCTCACCTACTTTTCCCCCCGATATGCATCCAAGGGTGCCACGTGACCTCAAGATGAAACCATGGTATTCTTATCTGCCCTCTTTCAAAAGATTAACCTTCACACTAGTTCTTGGCCCGATATGCTCCCTGACCGTTGATCTGTGGCACTCATGATATATGACATGCTGGGTCCCATCAACTTCACACTTCCACTAGACTTAGCCTCGTCCATTAGATGTGGCTCTATCCTCCAGTTTATCGGACTTCTACACTGATTTAGCCTCTTTTTTGGCACATGGGTAGACCTAGGGTTCGGCTCCAAGAGTGCACCAACAAGCCCTATCTACTGTCCCTTTCGTCAACAACTGCGAAGCAGGTGCAGTCTTACCCAAAGTAGCTATGAGGGGGTTGCAGGACAGAGATGTCTAGAACCAAGGGGAATATCAAGTGGATCTAATACAAAATAACACAACATGCATATATCAATTATCAAGCCAGATATACTCTACACAACTATATATCTGATCTACCACAACAATGCAAATAACAGTATAACAATGACAAAGATCAAAGCACCAATCACACATACGACACAAGATATACATGGTTCACCCTCTCTCTAGGGCTACATCCACATAACTGTTCTTATGATATATTAAGATAAAGCATATAGTTCGTCTTTGCACTCTCATCTAGCAGATCTTCTTTCTTCTTCTCTCTTTCTCTCCCCTTCCTGTGCACGTAGCTGTAGGACTTAATCTTCGTACCCAGCTGAAGATCTTACAATATTAGAAGGCTCTCACACTTAGCTCTTCTCTCTCACAATACAATAATCTCTCATCACACAATACAACTCGATCAACAACAATACCATCCCAACCCGACCTAGGTCCTCTTGACCTTTATTTATAAATTACAATCACTCACCGAAACCCTTAGGTCGAAACCTAGGTATCAAAACCCTAGATACCAAAACCCTAGGTGTCTAAAACCCTAGGTCAACTTGACCTGCGTTTTCTGGGTTTTGCCATCCTATCTTTCCTTCCTTCTCGCGTGGTGATCCAAAGCATCCAATGGTGGATTTTTCCTCTTGATGACTTGTCCATGATCCTTCTTCCTTGTTGATTTGTCATCCTTGATCTCCTTGTCCAACGACTACCTCTCTGCACTTCTCTCCATATTTTCTTCTCTTTTGTTCACTTCGACCCAGTGACAATCACTATGTCTTCTGTGAATTTCACATTTCACCCGTTCTTCCTTAATATTTATTTTCTTCCATAACTAAGGGCCAACAGGCCCCCAACACTCACCTGTGACTTGTCTCGAGGCACTCCAGATATGATCCTTTTTTCTTACTTCAACTTTGGACTGCACGGTGAAGCCTTTGCTTTCTGCTCTATGACTCCTCTCCATCCTTGTGCAGACTATATTTTCTATGTCTAGTACCCAATTTCAACTTCACCTGGTACATAGAACCTTTTCTTCATGCTTCTTACTAAGAGCTGCGAGGCATCTGGTTGTCATAGTACAACTTCAGTTGACTCCCATTCACCAAACCTTCCTTCCATTCTCCCTTCAATGTCTTCAGCTATGCAGCTCCTCTTCTGTAACATAGGCGATCTCATATGGCCCGAGCCAATGCATTATGAACTTCCCAGGATGTTTCAGGAACTTATTTTCATACACCAGTACTAGACCACCTTGCTTGAATGTATTCTTCTTTATATGCCTATCATGATAGGCCTTTTCTCTTTCCTTCTGAACCTGCTAATGGAACCCTATAATAAATCTTTCTTATTCTAGCTCAACCAACTATGAAAGCCTCTCTTTGATAGCACTAGTGTTGTCCATGTCTATAAAAACAACAATTCTTAAGATTGGCACCAAGTATTCCATTGGGACAACGAATTCAAGGCCATACACCAATTTGAAAGGAGTCTACATTGTTAATTTCTTACAAGTGGTTCTATAAGCCCAAAGTATTGCAGGTACTCTTAAATCCCAGTCATCCTTGTTCAAACTGTAAATCTTTGTCAGCGCTATCTCCGAGATTTTGTTGAATGCTTCAACTATTCCATTTGCTTGAGGATGATACAATGTACTCTTTTGATGGTGGAATGAAAATTCCTCAGTCAAAGCCTCAACTGTCTTATTGATGAAATGTGTGCCTTGATCACTCATAAGGATCTTGGGGCATCCAAACCTGGTTATAATATCATCAAATATGAAGCGTGCAACTGTATTTTCACTACAGTCCTTAACTGCTCTTGCTTCAACCCATCTAGTTAAGTATTTTGTCGCAGTGATGATGTACCTTGCTCCTGTGCACTTTCCTGGTGGGTTTATAGGTCCCATGAAGTCAATGGCCCGCTTCTCAAATGCTTGTAGGTTCAACTATGGTGCTAATGGAATTTCGTCTCTTCTGGATGGTTTTCCAACTCTTTGGCATACATCATAGGCTTTGGCATAATCTTTAACATCTTTGTGTAAGGTAGGCCACCAAAGGCTAGCTCTCAGAACCTTCTGCGCAATCGCTTTCCTTGTGTAATGTCCTCCTGTGATTCCTTCATGAGCTTCTATGAGGATCAATGGTCACTCTTCTTCCATAACACACCTCCTTAATATCTCATTAGGTCCCATCTTGTATAGTTGTCCAACTATAAGTGAAAATTCTGCAATGCGCACCACTAGTTGTTTCTTTTGGGGCATTGTATACTCACTCGGTGCCATTCCTGTTGACAGGAACTGGATGATGTTTGTGAAGTGGTCATCAATCATTCTAACAGCTAGTAGCTATGCATTCGACAGTGTATCCTCCAAACTGGTTGGCTCTTCTCCATGTTCCAATGTTAACAAGTGGTCATGACCTTTGTTCATTCTTCCTTGCTTAACCACGACCTCAAAGTCATATTATTGAAATAGAATCATCCATCTATATATTATCCCCCCCAACACTGGCTTGTTGACTAGGTACTTCAGTGCAGAGTGATCAGTAAATATTTTAAAGTATCCTCCCAACAAGTAGTGGCAGAATTTTTGCAACACATACACCATGGCTAATCCTTCTGTTTCTGTAGTGGTGTAATTAATTTTAGCTGTAGATAGCTTCCTGCTAGAGAAAGCTAAGGGATGGTCGATATCCCCTTCTCCAGGTTGTGATAACACTGCTCCTAGGGAAATAGAAGATGCATCGACATGCGCATGAAACTCCTTACTTCAATCTGGAAAAACCAGGATGGGCGCAGTAGCCATCTTTTGTTTCAGTGTGTTGAGGCTCTTCTGGCGTTCTTCTGTCCAGATAAACTAACAGTCTTTCTTCAAAAGATTCTCCATTGGTGTGGTAATATGGGCATATCCTTTGATGAATTTCCTATAATATCCAGTATGGCCCAGCGTAGTGTGCAGTTGTTTGACTGAAGTGAGTGGTGGCAAATCAACTATAATTGCAATTTTAGATGGGTCAACCAACAATCACTGCTTGCATACAATATGACCTAATAACACTCCAAATGGTGAGAAGAAGATGAACTTCTTCAGTTCAAAGAAATTTGACATTGCCTGAATTTGTCCAACATTAGTTGTAGACATTCAATATGATTTTTCAACAAACTAAAAACAGTCCAGTCATCAAAATATGCTTCTAAAATTTTATGCAAAAACTCTTTGAACGCTTCAACCACCACCCTGGAAAAGATGGCTGGGGAATTCTTCAATCCAAACGACATCACTATATACTAGAAGGATCCCCATTATGTGGCAAATTTGTTCTTGTGGCGATATTCCTTGGCAATTTGAATTTGATGGTATCCTGAAAATCTGTCTGTAAAAGAATACACCTCCTGGCCTCCCACGTTATCTAACACTTCGTCTATGAATGGTGTAGGGAAAGGGTCATGCAAAAAAGCATCGTTCATATTCCTGAGATCTATGCAGATCCTGATATCGTCTGTCTTCTTGTCTTGCACCACCATAGGGATGATCCACTCTGATTCTTCGATATGTTTTATTATCCTTGCTTCCAACATTCTGTCGTGCTCAATCTTCACTTTTTCCTTATATTTCGGGTTCAATCTGTAGGGTCTTTGCTTGACTAGCTTCGCATCTGGTTTCAAAGGTATTCTCATTTCTCCCATAGGTCCTTTGATACCCTTCATATCAGTGAACTTGGTCGAAAACAAGTCCTGATATTCGTGCAACAACTCTGTAATCTTGTCAATGGTAGAAACATCCCAATAATATCCGACATTGGCAAGATTTGGTGTCTCCTCTATTCCAATATTGAATTTTTTTAATCTTGATTGGTTGTCCAATGAATGGTAACTCAACTCTTGGTCCTTCCACATCTCTTTGGCCTTCTGTCTCTGTGATGTTCACCTTCCTTAGATCATCGTCATCATCGGCATTGATGTTGTAACAACTTTACAGTTTCTGGAGGGGCGCAATCCATTCATCCTCTTCTTGTTCCAATGGAAGGCTAGATGCCTCCTCAAATACTTTTTGTCTCACAATCTGTAATGCTTGGTCTACTCAAGGATATTCACTTTCAAATAAAAAGGTGGTTACAAAATTTCAAGTCATACCTTCCCAATCTGCAGTGATGAGGCGCAACTCTGCTTGAAGGTGCCAATTGATAGGTGTAGTATCCAGTGTGTTAATGAATTTGGGAACCCACTGTTCTCGAGGGACATCAATATAGGCCTCTTCACAACTTCGCACATGGTCCTTTGGGTAGCTTCAACCTATGTACCTTACTTCGCAGCTTTCTGCTTGAGATGAGAATCGTGTTGTCATCAAAGTATGACATTGTGTCCAGTCTGTGATATTACTTTTATGTGTCCCCCACCATCTTGTTGGTGTGGCTTTAAGGGCCTCATCCATTGCCAACAATCTCTGTTGTGTTGGCACACTTGTTTAAAATTATTATAGGAAGGCTTCTAAAGGATTCAAATCATCAAATGTGGGTAAGTTACTTACTATTGTGCCGATCCAATGAACTTCTCTGGTTAGTCTAGCACATCTCCTTGTAAATACTTCATACATATGGTTCTTCCAATTCTCAAATTCTTCTTCTGAATCCAATGAACACGCATTTTCACTTCTCTAGATTAGGTTTCCGTCGGCTATAGGATTAATGTAATCCTGTTGTCTGGCTATTAATTTGTATATGTTTTCCAGTTCATATGTGCGGTCTTCCTCTCTAATGGGTTTTGTGTATCGCTGACCTTCATCCGTATCTAAAGGTGCAATGACCCTAAGGCCATATTTTTCAAATGTCATACACCTTTTCTTTAAATCAACCACAGTGGAATTATTGAAGGCCCAATCAATTCCTAACAGTGTCGGGTAAGGGCAGTTGTCGTCCACAATTTCAATGACCTCAAAATATGCAAAGGTCCTCACTCCGTCGATGTCCATAGAGACATATTCCAATCGTCAAAATGGGTTGACAACTTGTTGATTAGCCATGCGAATCCTGATAGGGAAATAGATCAGCCTGGGTTTTCCCATCAGTGCCCGTGTTTGCTTCGTCATGACATTGACCTTCGACCCTAAGTCAAGGGAAACATAGTCTATGTCATACTCTCCTATTTGAGCATTCAAGTGTAATTCCTTATTTTTCCTTTTCCTTATTGCAATTTGGTGTACTACCCTATTCAGTAAGGGGTCTATCTTTCCTAGCTCATGTTGTTTGATCAAATTCTGTATTTCTTTTACAACATTCTCATCCTGAATCAACTTAATACAAGTATATAGAAATTCCATGAGCTTGCTTACCTCTTTTCCTTCTTTTGTTGAAGCGGACTGATGAAATGCCAGAGACATTCCACACTCTCTTAATTTTGGTCATGTCTTTGATGAAGATCCTTGATCTACTTTGAACTCTTTTCTTTCCTCCTCGAATATCTGTCTTTATTTCTGTGCATCAAACATTTGGTTCTTCTCTATAGCTTTCCTGACTCCTGAGTCTTCTGTAGTCCTTTCTTGGGTTAGTCTATCTTCTCCTGTAGCATCAACTCCTCGAGTAATAACAATGACTCTAGGGTATTCTCTGCGAGGTTCATCATATATCAGTTTCACTTGTGGATTCTGTTGGGGTCCTTGTCTTTCCTGAAGCTTAGCTAGTAGCATAGGACATTCCTCTATAACATGCTCAAAAGAGTTACAATAACTGCAAGTGGTACAAGGGTTCTGAAAGTCCCTTGCCAAGTGTCCAGGCTGTGTGCAGTTATAACAGATTATTTTTCGTCGGCCTCAACCCATACCTCCTCCTCGTCCTCATCCTATGAATTCACCATGAGGATTGAATTTTCCTCTTCCCCAAGAGTTGTACTGTGTAGTGTTTCCTTCTTGTTGTACTTCTCCTTGAATCTTGTATATGTATATTGACCTTTTGTGCATGAGATCATAAGATATACAATCCCTCTCTTCATTCCCTACTGACTTATAGAATGTGCAATACAAATTTGTGGGTGTCTGAATGTATTTCTACATGTAATAGCACTCACCAGGGTGATGCCTGTTTCTGCATACTTCGCACCAAGGTAATGTGACTTGCTTCAAAGGGCTTGGAGCTCCAGAGGCCAAGTATTCATGAAATAAGGGATATTTCTCCTTGTCACAGCCTTTTGATTTTTATCTGACACGCCAAATGTCTTTTCTTTTGTCTTTTCCTTTGTCTTTCTTCATATCCTTGACCTGCAGAGACAAATTAGTCAGCTGACTCATGATTTGGCTTATACCTAAGTTGGATTCTCCCATAGGGGTTGATTCAAGATTCATGGCGATATCCAGTGCCTCAGCCTGCAAAGCAATCATTTGCTACATCATAGGGACTCTGATGTGTGGTAACAGAGCAACGATGAACCATTCTTTGTTCTTCTCATCTGGGATCTGAAAAGTTAATCGGCCTGTTAGGGTCTTGAATCTCTGATCAAACTCCCAAACATGTTCTTCTACTTTCTATTTGATCTCTTTCATCTCTATAATACATTGTGACTCCAACTTAGGTTTCTTAAACTCTGAAATCAGTGCATTCTTGATCTCATTTAGTGGCTTAGGCTACGCAAGTCATTGGACAAGCTTCATGTACCAACTCATTGCGTGATCCCTTAGCATAGTGTTGAAATGGGTTCTTTTAATAGCTTCGTCGGTGACATTTTTAATATTACACACGGCCTCACACAGGAACCGGTGTTGATCAGGATCCTCAAACCCATCTCCCCTAAAGATAGGGAGTGCCATCTCATTTTCCATAGAGTTTCCTAGGTTTCCTTTCTGAGTATAAGCTGAGTTGCTAGTAATAGCACTCTAAGGACTCTGGTGGTTCTGAATATTCTGATTTCTTAGTGCTACTAAAACAATAGGAGGGTTAATATTACTTACTTCAATAGTCTACACAGTTCCATAGGTTTCTATCTTGTCCCGACGAAGTTCTTCAACTTCCCCATCCTCTGCCCTAGTGGGTTTTGAACGTTCTTCGTCTGTCAGATCTACCTCTTCTCCACTGTAGAAACCCTATTCTCCATAGTTTTTCTTAAACAAGTCCTCAAGGTGAACCCCTTTGAATACTCTCCCATTGCACATATGTCCAACTTTTGTGTCACTGTCGCTATCCAAATTCTTGAACATTAGCCTTTTCGGATCCAACCAATCTGTTGTATCTTCAAGACGTTCTTTTCATGCAACAACATCTTGATTCTCAACTTCAAAAAATGTAAAAGTTTTCATTTGGGTCCCTTGAAGAAGTATCTCTTGGCTTGGCTATATGACTCGACTCTGTCAACAACAAAATCGGTGATATAACCTCCAATGGTGCTGTCAAACCAGTGATCTACGACTCTTGATACAATGTTATCAACTCGCTTGACCTTCTTGATTAGCTCTGATGTCCAAACCACAGGGGGTCTAGATTTGATCTTGAACTAGGTATCGACTAACCTAGCTAACCACTCGTATAGCTCTTGATGGATTCCTCCAAAGAAGATCTCCTGTATGTAGGTAAATATATATTTCCCTAGCCAATCCTTTGTACTAATCTTAGGGTTTTTGTTTTGGGATTCAACGAAGTCCTTCTCTTGCTCCTCTATCCACTTCTGAATCTTGATCTTTGATGGAAACCACCTTGACATTCCCTAAAAATATTCCTATCCCAGAAACAAAACCATTTGTTGGCACAGGGGCAGACCCAGGGTTCGACTCCAAGAGCGCACCAACAAGCCCTAGCTACTGTCCCTTTCGGAAACACCTGCGAAGTAGATGCATTCTCACCTGAAGCATTTATGAGGGGGTTGCAGTACATATATGTCTAAAACCAAGGGGAATATAAAGTGGATCTAATACAAAATAACACAACATACATATAACACTTATCAAGCTAGATCTACTCTGAACAACTATAGATCTGATCTACCACAACAATGCAAATAACAGTATAACAATGACAAAGATCAAACCACCAATCACACATATGACACAATATATACGTGGTTCACCCTCTCTCTAGGGCTACATCCACAGAACTTCACTAATGATATATTAAGATAAAGCATACAGTTCTTGTCTGCGCTCTCAGCTAGCAGATCTTCTTTCTTCTTCTCTCTTTCTCTCCCCTTCCTCCACACCTGACTGCAGGACTTAATATTCACACCAAGCTGAAGATCTTACAATACCAGAAGGCTCTCACACTTCTCTCTTCTCTCTCACAATACAATAATCTCTCATCACACAATACAACTCGATCAACAACAATACCATCCCAACCTGACCTAGGTCCTCTTGACCTTTATTTATACATTACAATCACTCACTGACAGCCTTAGGTTGAAACCTAGGTGTCAAAACCTTATATACCAAAACCCTAGGTGTCTAAAACCCCAGGTCAACTTGACTCGCATTTTTTGGGCTTCGCCAACCTGTCTTTCCTTCCTTCTTGCACAGTGCTCCAAAGAATCCAATGGTGGCTTTGTCCACTTGCTGACTTGTCCACGATCCTTCTTCCTTGATGATTTGTCATCCTTGATCTCCTCGTCCAACGAATTGCCTTTCTGCACTTCGCTCCGTCTTTTCTACTCTTTTGCTCACTTCGACCCAGTGATAGTCATTGTGTCTTCCGTGAAGTTCGCATTTCACGTTTTATTCCTTAATCTCTACTTGCTTCCATAACCAAGGGACAACACTCTTGCTAAGCCCCGAGACTTGGATTCCATATAAAAATTGTTACAGTGATAACAAAAACCACACATTGTATCTACATTATGCATTAAGTAAACTAGGGATTATAATGGGGATGTTACATTCCCCCTACCCTACAATTATGAACCTTCCTCATTGCACAACACCATGCCAAAATACATATACAAATTTACATCACAATACTTAAAAAGAAATTGTAATTTAAGAAATCCAAGAGTAGTTCCAACCACAATGTTTTGTTTTATCTCAACTTGTTTACCCAAGGAATGCACACCCTTCATTTTTCTTAGTCCACTAGGAGGAATCATTCTTTTATTAGGGATATTAACACAGGTGTTCATAAATTATGAGATGTGGTTCTAGAACTTGAGTTTCCCAAAAATAGAATCTTGTACTTGTTTAGCTTCTATTTCCTTCAAAATTGACAAAACTTTGCGAGTATTCCTCCTCTATGGTTTCTTCATGCTCCCATGTGGCATCTTCAGGACCTTAGCATATCCATTGGACCTTTTCCATGCAGATTGTTTTTTTCTCAAGAACATTGAATTTCCAGTCTAGGATGCGTACTAGTTCCACTTGGAAATCCCATTCATGCTCCACTTGGATCACAATCCAATCAATTATGTTGTTAGGGTGTTATAGCATGTAACATACCCAACCACCCACAAGTCGGGCTACATCACCTCAAGCCCACTTTTGGACTTCTTTCGACTTCTGATCTAACTTGTAATTAATAAAGATGCATGTAGTAGTCACATGCATAGATCAAGGTTCATGCTACAACATAATTAAGATGAACCATATGTCGTACACAATAATAACCATCAAACATGCATACTATGGATACATAATTCATAGATAAATAAATACACAACAAAATAATTAGACAAGTAAATAAAACCATAACATAGATCACTTATCTTTAATGAAACAGATCACCATCTGGTTACAGGCCAAGGATGTTCCACCCAACCGTAGACATTATTGTTCCAAGTATCAACAACAGTGTCACTCCCGAGCCAGGGCTATGAATCCACAAGGATGGTTCCATAGTGTCACTCAACTTCCCAAACTAGTCAACATTCAAGCTCTCACAAGATTTTCAACACCCACAACAATCCAAAGCACACCAACTCTCTTCTACTTAGTCTGCACAACCCAAGAGAATGGACCCCCTTCTCTGCCACGTAGTCCCTTAGGTTTCCCATCTCCTTCTAGGGCTCCAATCTAGCTAGTACAAAATATCCATGTTGGGACTCTTAGGACTCACAACTGTGAGAAAACCTAAACACATAACAAAGCATCTCAGACATGCATGCCTTGATGCAGGCTAGAATACACCACCCATATCTATAGCCAAAAAAACCATGGCTCCTCTTCAATAGTTTGTTTTCCTTTCCCAAGCCAAGGCATGAAATGAGGAAAGGTGAGTGGGTGAAAGAATGAGTGGAATGAGAACATAATGAAAGGTGTGAACAATGAGCAATTGAGTGAGTGAGTGAATGAGTGAAGAATAAGAAACCAAAATAAAAAGAACGAGAACCCCCCAAACAGACCAAGGATGGGTTTATGTAATTCTTGGAATTAAGGAACCACTTGGCCTTCCCCCCAAGAAGCTCATGTAATTGTTATTATCCATTAAAAAAATGGGTAAATAAATTATAAAATAAATACCTAGCCCCTCAATCCCCCTCTCTTGTGTAATCACATCCCCCTATAACTCTTGTTCTTGTCCATCTAGCATGCAATGATGTATTTATTAATAATAATAATCAAAACATTACATTTCGTAGGCACACTCACCTCTTTCAATTGTTTTTCCACTCTGGCCTTTCATGGATTAACAAAATACATTATTTAATACGAGGCTCAAAAATCAGGGTGTTACATCCCCTCCCCCTTATTTTGGCATTGTCCTCAGTGCATGTACAAAACAAAGATCAAAATCTCAAAATTTATTCAAAATTTTGTGGGTACTCTGGCTGCATGGCATCTTCATGCTCCCAAGTAGAATCTTAAGGATCGTAGAAGTTCCACTAGACCTTTACCAAATCTATAACTCGATTCCAGAGCATTTTGACTTTTCTCTCCAATATTTGCATTGGCTGGACCTGAAAGTCTCCCTCTGTCTCTACCTGAATCAGGTGCCAATCAATAACATGGTTAGGATCATGTACATATGTTTTTAGCAAAGAGATATGAAATACATTATGCACATTCATAGAAGTAGGAAATGAAAGAATGTATGCAACTGGCCTTATTTTGTCCAATATCCCAAATGGACCACATAATATGGATGCTAGCTTTGTACAACTACCCAACTTCAAAGAGCTCTTCTTGGGATTCACTTTTAAAAGCGCATGCTCCCCCACTTTAAATTCTCTAGATGCCGTGTTCTTATCTGCATAAATTTTTTGTCTATCTTGAGCTACCTTCAAATTATTCTTAAGTCTAACCATCTGGTATTCCATATCCTTGAGCAATTCTAGACCAAGTACCACTCTGTATGTTGGGTTGTCCCAAGTCACTGGAGTATTTCATTTCCTTCCATACAACACTTCAAATGGGCTCATTTTGAATGAAGCTTGATACCCATTATTATAGACAAACTCAACCAAGTGCAAGTAATCTTCCCACATAGATGGTTTATCCATCACATACATTCTCAGCATGTCTTCAATTACTTGGTTGACTTTCTTTGTATGCCCATATGACTATGGATGGTATGTTGTGCTAAAGTTCATATTTGTACCAAATCGTTTAAACAATCCCCTCCAAAAATTTGGGGTAAAATTTGTATCTCTGTCTGAGACAATTTCCTTAGGTATCCCATGCAACCTAGCAATCTCCCTCATGTAAATTTCTGCAATATTAGTTGTTTTATGAGTCATTTTTACATGAACAAAATGAGCAACCTTTTTCAATTTATCAACCACTACAATGATTGAATCATTTTGTCTTGTTGTCCTAGGCAATTTGGTTATAAAATCAATGGTTACTACTTCCCATTTTTTCTCTAGAATTTGTAATGGTTGTAGAAAACCCACTATGTTCCTATGATCATCCTTCACTCTCTGACATTCCATACATCTGGCAATGTAATCAACAACATCTTTCTTCATTCCTGGCCAAAATAATTGGCTTCTTACTGTTGCAATCATCTTCTAGTAACCAAGATGTCTGGCATATGGAATATTATGCATTTCCTTTAATACCAAATTATTAAGATCTTCAGAACTATGAACATAAATTCTATTTTTATGCATAAGTAATTCATCTTCCTTCATCTCATATTCTTTAATTTTATGTTGTACATTTTCTTTCTATAAGATTTCCTTTACCTGTAGGTGATGTTGATCTGTGACAACAACATCTAAAATTATGATCTTTAAATATGATTGATGCATACTAATAGTTGTAGAATGCATGATATGTACTCTTTTACTAAGTGAATCAACAACTTTATTTTATTTTCCTTTGATATGCTTGATATAAAAATTGTATTCACTTAAAAATTTCATCCATCTCGTTTTCCTGGAATTCAAAATTGGTTGTTAAAAAATATATTTCAGACCACAATGGTTTGTTCTTAGCTCAAATATCTTCCCCATGAGATAATGCCTCCACATCTTCAATGCATGAACAATGGCAGCAAGTTCCAAGTCATGAGTGGCATAGTTCCTCTCATGTTCTTTAAACTTTTTGGACTCATAACCAACGAAATGTCCATTTTGAGTGAGGACTCCACCAAGTCCTTCCTTGCATGCATATGTACATACCACAAAACTTTCATTTGGGTCAACAATCTTTAAAATAGGTGCACTAGTAAGTAAATCTTTCAGCAGATTAAATTTCTCTTCACATTTATATGTTTATTCAAATTTAATTCCCTTCTTTTGCAAAGAAGTGATGGGATGAGCAATCTTAGAGAACCCTGCTATAAATATTTTGTAGTAACCAACTAACCCCATAAAATATCTGACTTCTGAAACATTCGTGGGTGTTGGCCATCCTCTAATGGCTTCAATATTCTCTATATCCACTGCTATACCTTGTTCTGAAATAATGTGTCCCAATTAATGGATCTGTTCTTGGTAAAAGGAACACTTACTAATATTGGCATACAAATGATGTTCCCTCAACACTTGCAATACCAGTATTAGGTGATGTTCACGATATTCTTCTGACTTAGAATAGACAAGTATGTCATCCAAGAATACTATGACAAACTTATCCAAATAATTTATGAATATGCCATTCATTAAGCACATAAAGACAACTAGTGCATTGTATAGTCCAAATGGCACCACTACAAATTCATAATGCCTATACCTGGTTCTAAAGGTTGTCTCATTGATCTGTTCTTCCTTGATTCTTACCTGATGGTATACTGATCTCAAGTCTATCTTTGAAAATATTTTTTCCCCTCTTAGCTATTCAAAGAGGTCATCAATTCTAGGTAGAGGTTACTTGTTCTTTACAGTGGATTTATTCAGTTGTCAAAAATCAATACACAGTCTTAAATTTCCATCCTTTTTTCATACACCTGACCCCTAAAGTACCTTTTTAAGGGATGGGGCATCAAAATTTCACCTTTCTCGATCACCTCAAATCCCTATAACTAGGTTCCCATTGTCTTAAGTTCGATGAGGGTTTTCCAATGACTATAAATTTTTCCAGATATGCATTATGGATTGCAATCTATGGCCCTTCAAAGTTATTTAAGTCTTCATTTACTAGATTCTCTCACATCCACGTGGTACCCATGTCACTCCCTGCCACCCGACACTCCACATCATCATAGTATACGAAGACTCTCCCAACCAAGAGTTGACATTTGTCTATCTCCTATATGCATACTAAGTTAATTAATCATTAACATAGAAAAATACCTCTTTACTAAATATCCAAGGGAGCTTAGGGTTATTAATATTAGTTAACACCTAAGTCTCTAGACTTTGGCAAAAGGTCATCATCATGAATTTGTGAATAAACCAAATTCTCTCGAATGCCAAAGTTCCGGAGAGGGTCCCACTCATTTTATTTATTATATTTAAAACATTATAACATGGGGAAGCAAGAGATTGGTTCGGGCCTTCAACCTTTTTTACTTATTTGTTCTATTTATCCAACGTCCTGAAGTCCTGGAGTCTCGAACTCCCATAGGGTCCACACGTACACATGGTTGTGCATTGAATGACAAGACAAGAATCAGTGGATTGGGGCCTTCGACCACTTTAACCATAGCGTCTCGGTATCCCAACTATCCCGAAGTCAAGGACTCCTACCACGTAGCTCCGACCTTCAACCTTATTGGAGCATAGGTTCTACACCCTAAGCTTCCCGGAGTTCTGAACTCCTGAACTCCCAGGGTCCCATTAACCATTAGGTCAAGAAACTACGCACAAGGGGGTGACATGTGGAAAAATATGGAGATGACATGTGGCCCAATCGATGGGTGACATGTGTCAAGTTCCATTTGGAACATAAGGTCTTTGAAAATCATGAATTAGTATGACACATGAAATGCATAATATAGGTCCACGTCACCCTAGGTGATGTCAGCATGCCATGCCACTCCAGGCTGACAGTCTCCGGGAACATCCTACTTCTCCTACCAGTAGAATTTCCCGGAGCTCCAAAGTCCCAAACTCCCTCCAAACGACCTTCCAATATCCTCTATCCAATGGTCGAGATAGGTCCACTTGGATCCTTATATCTACAGCCTTCATCGCTTCATGACTTCAACGTTCGGGGGTTTTCCTGTTTAGTTTCCTTTTTACTCCCGAAGTGGTCAGTGTCGGAATGGCCACGATATAGATCCAATGATCAAAGAGATATCCCGAAGTATCCTCTAATCGACGATCCTCATCGCTTTTTGACTTTGGCATTCGAGGGTTCCACCTATTTAACACCCTTTTTCTCCCAGAGTGGTCAACGTCGGACTGACCACGACATAGATCCAATGATCAGGGAAGATCTCGAATATCCTCAGAACTATGGTCCTCATCACTTTTCGAGTTCAACATTTGAGGGTTCCACCCATTTAACACCCTTTTTCTCCCAGAGTGGTCAACGTCAGACTAGCCATGCCGTAGATCCAACGGTTAGGGGAGATCCTGAATATCCTCAGATCTACGACTCATGTTACTTTGTGAAAAAGAAGTGGATCAGGTTTTAACAAGGGTATGAATCCCATGATAATGGGTAAATGAATGCAACCTATCGATCAACCACCAATTTACTGGTCTAACATGTCGTCTTCGATGCATTTAGGACATTGAAATGTTCATTCACCTTAGAGATTCAGACTCCCAGAGCCCTGAATAACTTAGCTCCTTTTTTAGTGCAGTGAAGGGTTCCATGGTGACAGTTTTATGGAACTTTTCAAGCTCCAAAGGCTACACTCCTAACTCATTCTCCTCTTCGACCTCTGAATTCCCAGAGTTTTGAAGGAGATCCATTTATATTACATTAATTACAACTTAATGTAATTAGTAATATTTATTAACCAGGTGACTTCGTAGGTTTGAACCTTCATCGGTTTTAACTTGTGAGGTCCATCACCCAAAATACTCTAGGGTCCCAAAGCTCCAAACCCCCAGATGCCTAGCTCCTTTTGGGTATGATCCAATGGCCCAAATCTATCCTTGAAGCTAGATCAATGATTGTTTTGGATTCTTATGTACTTCATGGCTCTTCTTCCCTTCAACAAGGATTTAAGCCATGGTTTTCATAAGTTGCGGCCTTTATCTGCATTCTAGGAGCGTTAAACCTTTTGAACTTGCAAATACTTCGAATGAAATGTGGGCTCACTTCTTGCACTTCTCCTGGAATTTAGAACTTAGAGAGTTATTAACCTCTACACAACATGCATAGGCTCTATGCACCCTCGTACTACCTCTCCTAAGCTTAACAAACCCTTTTTTGAAGAGACCCAAAACAACTGGAAGTATAGACATGCATACATGAAACTGTGCCTATGGTCAACAAAATCACAGTTTATTTCCTTTAATTTGATCCACTACAGGGGGCTCAAGAATTTACGTGTACAAATCATGTTCAAACCATATAGTTCCTTGCTGAAATACACAATCAAGAAAAATAAATAAAAACAGTATAATCATCAAACAAGCATGCACATCCCTGAAACGTTCGCAATATATTCAACCTTAATTTATAGTTACAGTTCAATTTCACAGTGTATGAGAATACTTATCTATTACAAGTGGTATCCATCTAACTGACTGTGGGTGTTCTCCTCTCCACCCAACTGTAGGCTCAGAGGCATTCACTCTTATCACTCTCGCCACCCCCGTGCCAAGCCATGATATCGCTAGGGGAAACTCCTACAATTTCTCATATATTCTCTCTCTGTCACAACCTCTGCGAGGTTTATTATATGCTTCCTTTACATCAAGATAGCATACCTCATCTCTAAGGAGTCCTCTTTCCATTATCTTATGTAACCAGAACAATTTAATCTCTCAATTCTTCTCTGAACTGGAGATTATCATGCGCTCTCCTCTTTCTCTCAACATATCTAGGTCGCACACCCCTCTGTGGGAATGATCTCTTCTTGGCTTCCTTCATGTGTATTCTTGCATGCCTTTTTCCTCCCCAAAAAGGTTCTGGACATGTCCTCTTCCTTCTGTCAGAAGGAACTCAGGTCAATCTGGGCCTACAGGAAACTGCACTCTATATTACTTCGGGTTGACAGTTTTATGTCTCCTCAACCAGACCCTCCATGCTTCCATTCGTTGGGGTATTTGATTGTTCAAATACCAATCCTTTTCTCATTAACATATTTTTCATTAGGATCAGGATGAGGCTTATTATTTCAATAAAGAAAATTTGGGTCATTTTGACATAATGAACCCTCTCTACAGTTTCCTCACTCTTTCCTCTAGTGATATCATGAGAAGTACTTCAAGGCTTCACCCCCAAAGTTAGTTATTAGAAATCTAATCAATAATACATTTACAATGTTCACATGCCATAACATGGTAATCAAAATTAATGATTAATTACAAGATGGGGGAAACAAGGGGTATTACAATCCCCTCTCCCTTAAAAGGAACACCGTCCTCGGTGTTCTTTCCCAGTAACACATGTCATTCCTTTGTCATTCAGCTGCTTCAAAATCATTGATCCTCTTTCTTGTTTAGGTCCTTTCTAGACCCTTTGCCTTCATCACCTTCCTTCAATAATTTTGAACCACAAGCATATTAACCACAATTTCATGCGAAAACATCTTACTGTTGTGCAAAATTCAGGAGGAAAGATTTCATAATCTAGAAAAATACTTATCTGTTTAGTTTGTGGATTTTCATCCATATGGATGTCTTCTTATATTATCTCACTATTTTTTCTTGATATACCCATTGTGTGCATTATCCCAATCAATAGTTTATAAGAATTATTGAAGTCTCTTCTTCCCTGCGGTCACTCACCCTCGAGGCCCATGCTCAGGAATCCCCTTCTCTTCTATACAGTCCCTCAGGAAATCCATCTTTACTTTGCAAGGATTTATCACACATGAAGATTTCTAAGGACTTCATTGAGCCTTACAGTCGAGGCGTCCCTTAGACTTGCTTGTCAAGGCATCCCTCCGGCTTGTGTTACCACAACACAACATATTCTAGGGTGATCATGGCTTACCACATGGTTCACATGTCTCAATAGTTCATGCTTTCTATCTTTGACAACCTTCATTTATCCTTCCTAGACATATATTTTGCATCTCACCTGTATCACAGGTATACATAAATTACGAGATATTATCATCAATTTCAAATTCATAATTTTCTTGCAAATTTGTCACCCACATATTTCCAAATTCTACATTTATTTTCAGAACTGTTCCGCACAAGAACCAGATTCAAAAGTATGGGAATTTCCTTCCCATAGCAGTTTGGATCAATAGGAAATTGGTGTTCCTTATGGTCTTACAACATTTCCATATCCAAGACCCTTTTCTTCCTTCCATTTCAACATTCCTCAACCAAACAAATTGTTAGTTTTCATGCACATTATATTTTCAAAATCATGCATACTAACAGTCCAAGTCATTTTAATATATGCAATGGTACATATCAAAATGAAATATCATTATTTACATATGCATCCTTTCAACATAACAAATTTTCCAAATGCAACTCAACTATCAGTTGACTTTAATCAACGTGCCAATATTCATGGCCACATTCATACCCAATGTACCCTTACATTGGGTTCAAGTTTTCCATACTTATGACAAGCACTTTTCCATGGTGTGTTGGAGCTCAACCAACCTCTTCACCATAGTTTTAATAATTCTTATTCACTCTTATAGCAGGACTATGCTTCCTTCTACAGGCTAACCACAATCCCAAATCAACACATATGAAACTAAAAGTTTCTCTTGAATGCACCCAAGCATTCTTCCTTCATTAGTAACCAGGGTCCCAACACTCATGGACACCCAAAATTCTCTTTTATTTAACACCTCTACAATTCAAGTAGAGAATTGGAAGGTCCTACTTCCTTAATGGGAAATCCATTGTCTACCCTCTTGTGCAAACATGCATTTCCTCAATGCATTCCATGCAATGTGCTAACTTGAGCACCTTTATTCCCAATCTCTCTAGATTGGTCATTGTAACCATGGTACTCCTTACTCGTGCATTTTCTTGCAAGGATTATAACTCATCCTTGACTGACATAAACTTCCTCTCTCTATTATTCAAATTCTTCTTTCCTAAATCTTACCCTTATTGGGTAGCAATGACATACATTAGCCACTCAAAATTATGCACATATCAGTAATATAATGAAATCTTTTCAGAAGGGATTCTTACCAAATCCCTTCATACCTTATGCCATACAAGCATGAAAATTTGTATACCTGTTCTAGCTGCTAGCATGCTTTTTTATGATTTTTACCTAATCAGTAGTGCTTCATGGGGCTCCCAAAGTCCCCTCAACAATATTTCAACAACGAACTTCTCGTATTCATCCTCTTCTTTGAGGTTTTCTACCATTGGTAACTGTCTTTCCCAATAGTTTCAATTTCTTTCTACACATGAAATACATCACAATTATATTAGTCGTCACGTAAAATAAAAATGCATGTATCATAGCATTCCAATCAATAAAACAGTTTCAGATATGTCTGAGCATATCTTTATGCACTTCATCACATTATCCTTAATGTTTTCATGAGTGCAACACAAACAATTTTTTTATTTTTATTTTTTATAATCATATAATCATCATTACATGGTGTCAAAACATTTATTTTCATCATCACACCAATTTCTCATCACAGAGAAAACATAATTTACAGCAAAAAAGGAGTTAAGGGCTCTCCCCCCCCCCCTTTTTTTCCAACTCCTTCTACACATCTTGGAATTTTTCAGTCTAGATGAGTTACTCCAAGGCCTCACTACCCTTACCCATTCATGGATTTAACCAAGTTTATACATTCTTGTTCATTTTCCTTTTTACCAGTTGTACTTGTCTCTACAACTTCGTTTTTAAGTCTTACAACTCTATTAAGAAATTCAGAGTTTTAAGGTGAGAGAAGTATTCCTCCTTTTGTTTCTTCTTTTCTTCTGTATTTTACTCCCTATTGGTATCTACATACTCTTTTCTTTGAGCAGCCTTGGTTAGGCTCACCCTAACCTGTTGGATACATCAGCATGCTCCAATAGAAAACATTTTGTTCATAATGAATCATGAACCTGTGAATTTTTCATATTACCATTCAATTATCACAATGGTGAACATTCATTTGTTAGTCTTCTACTCATACATTTTGTTTTAGAATGTAATCTAGGATTCTTATATAAATAGGCTAGTATCTCACTGCTTAATTCTCAACAGTCATTAAGGTTGTGATTTTGTTCTCCTGGCAGAGTCTTTACACAGTTCCTTCATAGGGAACTCCTTTGGCATGCAACTTCCTTATTGCATATCCATCACTATCTTTGATGGAATCAACCTTGATTTAGCTTCAACTATTTACCAAATGTTCCATAAAATATAAATATGCATCCTTGTTATGCATCCAGCTTATTTATACACACATATTCCTTGTTTTGTTGACTTACATCCATTATGTACTTAACCACATACATAATCATAAGCCTATATGTAGCTACCATAGGTATATTTCACATCTCACATACATCTTTACTTTAAAATAATTCAACTCATGATTGTTCACAATCATTCTCATGCGATCCTTGAAGGCATAATCATGTTGCCTCTTATCATGACAACATAGCATCCTTGCTCATTTACTTTTTTGTCTATTTATACTAGCCTTTCTTGAGGGAATGGAGAACAATACCCTCAAGCTATAATTCAAAACAAAACTTTCATGACTCTTCAGAATAGAGTTAGTCATGCATCCATGGTATTCATTCAATATTGGAAAGTGCAATTCTTGACTTACATTTCACTCATACATCATACATGTGCATCATTTGCATGTTTAAAATCATTCATTAATATCTATTAGGTCTTAATATCAGTCCTTATATCAAGCAACCTTACGATCCATTATATCCATGAACTCAGGCATAAATAAACATAGTTAAACATTCATCATCCAAGCTCATTTCTTGCCCCCTTTCCATGTAATTCATACATATGGACATATCGTACTTCTAGATCCTTCTCCCAAGGATCTTACTTCCATTCTCATAACAAGCCTCATAAAGACACTCAACACTGAGCTTCCCTCTCAATTGAGAGCTTGCAGTGACTCACATGATATCCACATGGCAAGTTTAATATACATAGTCATAACTATGACCCTATTTCCATATGACAACAACCAACAAGAAAGTATTCTTTCCTGTGGTATTATAAAATTATTCAACAGCCCAGAAATATTGTTTGGGAAACTCCAACAATGCCCAAGGAAACAAGACAACTTATCAAGATTCTCTTTCATGCCTCAAACCATTTTTGGTTAACATACATTTTTATCAAGGGAATCCTTTTCTAGGTTCCTTCTCACCACTACTTGAGCATATCAATTCATACCTTATATGGATACCATCCACCTTTGGATGTCAATCTGACCCATTGATCATCTAGAAGTGCTCCAACATTTCCCTTACCACATTCAGGATCAACATTTCATTAACCATTTTACCTCATTTATAATGAATTTTAATGTCTAATAACATTTGGACTATTTGATTAAATCCCAAATACAATTTTCAAAGTATGTTACTTACTAAGTATTTTAATACAAAACTCCAGAGTATCTCTAGATCATAATTAGTCTTGGGTAGAAAGTCCATCTCTTTCCTTTTAAACTTTTGTAGAGGTTCTAGTTGTTTTTCCTATTCTCATTAAAACAAAAGATAGGTTGTAAATGTATATCAACCTTAACCATTACACCCAAAATTCTTCCTTTTGTTCAGCAACAGTCAGGGACGAAGGTCACTCTCCTCCTCCCATGAGAATTTTGGCATATTAGTTTTCTATCCACCAAGAAAGGGAGGTTGTTGTGATTTCTCACTCAACCACTACATATTTTTCCAGCTCCATTTATCAGATTGATTAGAAAAACGTTTCCCAACAATTACTGCACCCAAAAACAATTTTGTTTGTCAGTTGCCTTCATATCCAGAGAGTTTCACATGCTCTCCCTTTTCAGAAAATGGCCACTAGACCCATTTCTCTTGCTTAGACATGCCCTTAAGTTAATATGGATACACACTTCCCTAGAACAACCATGATCTTTTAAAATTTCTCATGTCATTTCACTTCTTCCATGAGGTTCATTCCCAATACTCATGACTTCTTTTATTTTACAAAGAGGGTTACCCCAGTAGGAATTTTTTCAATTATAACAGGTCAAGTAGGTTGATATCACCTACTCTAATAAGGACTCTATACATGGAGGATTGTTCTCCCAATTCCAAATTTGTGATTTAATCAACACTTTTAATTAACAAAGGCTTCATAAGCCCACTTTTTAGGCAATTCTTGCCACCTATTTAGTCCATTTTCCTTCTGGACTCAAGTACTCCTTAAAACATGTTTATGCCATTTGAATCCAAGTTTTATTATTAATTCCCCTCGACATAATCCCACTTTTGTAGGACTGGCTATCATTTCTCCAAAAGAAATGATAGGCTTCTTCTGCCACAGTCTAGCATGATTCAATATCATTGGGTAAAATCCCAACTGAATTTTAATTTGAATCCTTCTCCTCAAGGAACTTATGCAGATAATTTTGATATGACAGTAATACTCTCAACAGGCTCATATTAACCTTAGTAAACTAGTCTTATGACTTTTCTCTGGCCCATCCAGGCCTGTGTTTGAATCATGCTCTACTAGATAGGGTAGGGAAGGGTGCCCTCTCCCTTAAAGTTTTCTAAGAAAGAAAATTAATCACTTGAATCTTTCATGAGCCCAAGCAGACCAAGTGTTGTTTCTCTCTCTAATACCACTATGTCACACACCTGACCCCTAAAGTACCTTTTAAAGGGATGGGGCATAAAAAATTTACTTTTCTCAATCAACTCCAATCCATGTAACTAGGGTCCCATTGTCTTCGGTTCAACGAGGGTTTTCCAACGACTATAAATTTGTCCATATATGCATTCAGGATTGCAAGTTATGGCCCTTCAAAGTTATTTGGACCTTCATTGACTAGAGTCTCTCATAGCCACATGGCACCCACATGGATCCCTATCACCCAACACTCCAAATCATCATAGTATAAGAAGACTCTCCCAACCAAGAGTTGACATTTGTCTAGCTCCTATAGGCCTACTAAGTTAATTAATAATTAACATAGTGAAATCCCACTCCTTAATAAATCTCCAAGGGAACTTAGGGTTATTAATATTAGTTAACATATAAGTCTTTGGACTTCGACGAAAGTTCCTCATCATGAATTTGTGAATAAACCCAATTCTTTCAAATGCCAGAGATCCGGCAAGGGTCCCACTCATTTAATTTCTTATGTTTACAACATTATAACATGGGGAAGCGAGAGATTGGTCTGGTCCTTCAGCCCTTTTTACTTATTTTTTCAATTTCTCCAACGTCCTAGAGTCTTAGACTCCCAGACTCCTAGAATCCCAGACTCTAGTAGGGTCCGCAATTACACGTGGTTGCACATTGAACGACGATATATGAACCTGTGGATCGGGGCCTTCAGCCACTTTAACCATGGTGTCTCGATATCCCAAATATCCCAAAGTCCCGAGGTCCTACCACATAGCCCTGACCTTCAAACCTATTGGAGCATATGTTCTAACACCCTATACCTCCCGGAGTTCTGAACTCCCAAACTCCCGGGGTCCCATTAGCCATTAGGTCAAGCAACTATGCACCAGGGTGTGACATGTGGTAAAATATGGAGATGACACATGTCCCAATCGACGGGTGACATGTGTCAAGTTCCATTTGGTAGATAAGGTATTGGAAAAGAATGAATTGGGATGACGTGTGGCAGGAATAATATGGGTCCATGTCACCCTAGGTGATGTCAGCATGCCATGTCACTCCGAGCTAACAGTCTCTAGGAACATCCTTCTTCTCCTATCGACATAATTTCTTGGAACTCTGAAGTCCCAAATTCCCTCCAATCGACCTTCCAATATCCTCTATCCAATGGTTGAGATAGGTCCACGTGGATCCTTAGATCTACGGCCTTCGTCGCTTTCACTACTTCAGTGTTTGGGGAGTTTTGCTGTTTAGTTTCCTTTTTACTCCCGAAGTGGTCAGTGCCGGATTGACCACAGTCTATATCCAATGGTCAAAGAGAGATCCCGAAGTATCCTCGAATCGAAAATCCTCGTCACTTTGTGACTTCGACATTCGGGGGTTCTGCCCATTTAACACCCTTTTTCTTCTGTAGTGGTCAAATCCGAACTGATCATGACATAAATCTAATGGTTATGGGAGATCCTGAATATCCTCAGATATATGGTCCTCGTCACTTTGTGAGTTCGTCATTCATGGGGTTCGTCCATTTAACACCCTTTTTCTCTGATAGTGGTCAACGTCGGACTAACCACAATGTATATCCAATGGTCAGGGGAGATCCTGAATATCCTCATATCTATTGCTTATGTTACTTCATGACCAAGAAGTGGATCGAGGTTTAACAAGGGGAATAATCCCATGATAATGGGTAAATCATTGCCAACTATTGGTCAACCATCAAGTTACTGGTCCAACAGGTCATCTTCATCACATTTAGGACGTTGCAATGTTCATTCACCCCGAAGTTCCAGACTCCTAGAGCCCCGAAGAACTTAGCTCCTTTTTGAGTGTAGTGAAGTGTTCCATGGTCATGTTCCTATGGAAAGTTTTCAAGCTCTAGAGGCTACACTCCTAACCCATTCTCCTCTTCGACCTTAGAAGTCCTGGAGTTCCAAAGGAGACCCATTTATATTACGTTAATTACAACTTAATGTAATTACTAATATTTATTAACCAAGGGACTTCGTAGGTCTGAATCTTCGGCGGTTTTAACTCATGAGGTCCATCAGCCAAAACACTCTGGAGTCCTAAAGCTACAAATTCCCGGAGGCCTAGCTCCTTTTGGGTATGATCCAATGTCCTAATTCTATCCTTGCAACTATATCAATGATTGTTTTGGCTTCTTCTATACTTTGTGGCTCCACTTCCCTTCAACAAGTGATTTAAACCATGGTTTTCATAGGTTGCAGCCTTTGTCTGCACTCTAAGAGTGTTATACCTTCTGAAATTGCAAATACTTTGAATGAATTGTGGGCCCACTTCTTGCGCTTCTCCTGGAAGTTAGAACGTAGAGAGTTCTTAACCTCTACACAACTTGCATAGGATGTATGAACCCTTGCACTACCTCTCCTGAGCTTAACATATCCTTTTTCCAGGAGACCCAAAAAAACTGGAAGTATAGACATGCATACATGAAAATGTGTCTATGGTCAACAAAATCACAGTTTATTTCCTTTAATTTGAGCCACTACAGGTGGATCAATCATTTACATGTACAAATCATGTTGATACCATATAGTTCCTTACTTTCTTAGATACACAATCCAGAAAAATAAAGAAAAATAGTCTAATCATCAAACAAGCATGCACATCCCTGAAATGTTCACAGGATATTCAACCTTAATTTACAATTACAGTTCCATTTCACAGGGTATGATAATACTTATCTATTACAAGTGGCATCCATCTAGATAACTATGGGTTTTCGCTTCTCCACCCAATTGTAAGCTTAGAGGCATTCACTCTTAGCACTCTATCCACCCCTGTGCCAAGCCATGATATCACTAGGAGAAGCTCCTGCAATTTCTTAGAGATTCTCTCTTTGTCACAACCTCTACAAGGTTTATCAGATGCTTCCTCAACATCAATCTCGCAACCCTCATCTCTTAGGAGTCCTCTTTCTGTTCTCTCCTGTAAATAGAAAATTTAATCTCTCAGTTCTTCTCTGAACTGGAGATTCTCATGCACTCTCCTCTTTCTCTCAACATATCCAGGTCGCACACCCCTCTATAGACATGGTATCTTCTTATCTTCCTTCATGTGTATTCTTACACGCCTTTTTCCTCCCCATGAAGGTTTTGGACCTATCCTCTTCCTTTTTTCAGAAGGAACTCGGGTCAATCTAGGTATGTGGAAATTGTACTCTGTGGTACTTCAGGCTGACAGGTTTTTGTCTCCTCAACTAGACCCTCCATGCTTCCATTCATTGGGGTAGTTTATTGTTCAACCACCGTTCCTTTTCTCATTAACTGATTTTTCCCTGGGATCAAGATGAGGATTAATATTTAACAAAGATAGTTTGGGTCATTTTTACATAATGAACCCTCTCTATAGTTTCCTCACTCTTTCCTCTAGTGATACCATGGCCAATACTTCAAGGCTTCACCCCCACAGTCAGTTATTGGAAATATAAACAATAATAAATTTACATTGTTCGCATGCCATAACATGGAAATCATAATTAATGACTAATTACAAGCTGGGGGAAACATGGGTATTACACCTTCTTTTTTACAAGGAGTACTGGTGCTCCCCAAGGTTAAACACATGGATGTATGTACCCTTTATTCAACAATTCTTCCAGTTACATTTGTAATTCTTTTAATTCTAGTGTACTCATTATGTAAGATGTTTTTGACACTGGGGCAACTCCTGGCACTAAATAAATAGATAAATATATCCCCCTCATTTGTGGCAACCTTGGTATTTCTTGGAATACATCTTCAAATTCTTGTAGTACAGATAATTCTTCAAGGCTTGGACCCTTTCTCTTTTCTGGCTCCTCCACATGGGATGCATACACTTAAAATCCTTTTCTGAAACATCTCTTCATCTTTAAGGCTGAAATCTCCCTTATAGAGATGTGCCTTGGAACTCCTTTCACAGTGCTCTGTTTTCCTTCTCCACCAAGACATGTAAATGTCTTGTTATGACAATCTAGTACAATATAATTCTTGTCCAACCAATCCATTCCAATTAGATTATAATAAGATCCCAATGGTATAATATTTAGATCAACTTTAGTATTCAAAGCATTAAGACCTATGGAACAACCTCTGACCATATCATGGATTCTCCTTTTGGTTCTAGGGGCTAGCTGAACCAAACTTGATTTTTGAAGCTTACTTTTCTTCAAATGTAATCTATCCACTATTTTAGGATCAATGTAATAATGAATTTCTCCTGAATCAATTAAAATAGCAATATGTTGATTAATGATCTTACCTTCCACCTTGATCATATTGGATTGGTACTCTTCTTGTTGATCATTTAAGGATGCATAAATTATTCCCATGTCTTGTACTGTTGTAGCCTCTTGGAGGTTGTGCATTGTCTTTACTCTGTCCTTTCTGTGAGGGAAATCCTTTTACATGTGATCTTCTTTTCATCCCCAACATTGTACTGGTGGTCTTCCAATTTTTCCCAAGGAGTCTTCTCTCTTGGAATCATCCTTAGCATACTCGTCTTGATGATTTTTATTAGGGCTATTTCTATTGAAATGAGGTTTGAATCCCTTCCTCCTTTGATCATATTTCTCCTTCTTCTTATCTTTCTAATATTTCTTCATAGACTCTCTGCATTTTCCTTGCTCATATAGGTACTTATCCTTCTTAATGGCCTCAGTTAAATTCTCGAGTTCATCATATTGGATATTCTCTTTATAAAAGGATGGTAATCGACTTAAAAAAATATGTACTTTCACCTTCTCATCTTTTATAAACCCTACATACTTTAGAAACCCTATGAACATCTTTTCATACTCTTCCATGGTCATGCTACCCAACCTGAGTTCAAAGAACTTCAACATTTTATTGTCATAGAATTGATCTAAAAGGTACTCCTTATGAAAATATTTCTTGAACTTCTTCTAAGTTATCCTATTCTCATTAATGTGATCAACTTTCTTTAGCTGATCCCACCACATAGCAGATTTCCCATGTAAATGTTAAGTGGAAATTCTGGCTTCTGGGTTTTATGAGTAGTTATGCAATTGAAAACACCTCCTGAGTCTAGGAAACCATGCTTCAACATCATCTTACCTTCCTCTTTCACCATCAAAGGATGGTGGTGTTGGATTACTGAGAGGGGGGGTGAATCAGTAATAGTGTAATTATAATCCTTTTTCTTCAAATGTTATATCAATGTAGAATTATTATCCAATAATGAGCAGTAAGAAATAA
>JZKD02S2074581.1:552280-562691 GCA_000966675.3 Picea glauca
ATATTCTCTTCTAAAAAGTCTATAACCACTGAATCAGTGGCCTTCCTTGTCGGGATCGCTTCCACCCACTTGGTGAAATAGTCTGTAGCAGTGAGAATCCATCTATGTTGGGAACCTATGAAGTCAAGCCCCCATTGCTGAAAAGGAGCTTCTGTCTTGACTGGGACTAACGACATAGCTGGTAGCTTATGTTTTCTTGTAAAAAATTGGCAAGGGCTACAAGCTCTTACCTTAGCATTTACATCTGGGAAAAGTTTTGGCCAATAATAACCATCCCTTAGGATTTTATATGTCGTTTCTCTCCAAGCATGATGCCCTCCACAGACCCCTTCATGAAACTGACTTATAACTTCCTCTGTTTCTGATTCAACCAGACAGACTAAGAGGAAACCAAGCGGGTCTTTCTAGTATAATCTTTTCTCGGAAATGCAGTATTTAACTGCATGCAATTTCAGTGTTCTAGCTTTGGAAGGTGACAAATCGTCTGGTCATTTCAAAGTTAATAAGTATGTTACTATATCCTTATACCAATTTGACGAAGCAAATTTGTTCTCGATCTTGCTTTTGACTATTTGTTCATCGATTTCATTCATATCTATTCATCCTTCTTTCTCTTGAGCACTGTTTATCCCAAGAGCCTTGAAATTGGATTCAGCTAGAAGTTTAGCAAAACCCTATCCTTTTACTAATTTAGTTAGTTTAACCTCCAAGTCAAACTCTTGAATTTTTGCAAGCCATCTACCTCTTTTACCATCACTGCCTGCTTGAACTAAGATATCTTTTATAGCACTAGTGGGTACATATGCAATGAATTTGGAATGTAATACATACGTTCTAAAAGCTTTCAATGCTTTTACCATAGTGTAAGCTTGCTTTTCCATTATATTGTATTTAAGTTCAGCATCTCGGAGGCTTTTACTAAAGAAGGCGATGGGTTGCTCGAAACCTTCTTCATTCTTCTGAAGGAGTACAACAACGAGAGTATGTTCAGAGGCAAAAGAAAAAATGAGAAAATCTTTAAGATAATCTGGACTTGCTAGTACTAGTGCCTCACTTATAAATTTTTGAATGTGGGCAAAGGATGCCTTAGCTTCTGCTGTCCACTTTACTTCGCTATTTTTTCTGAGCATATCTGTAATCAATTTAACAATTTCAGCGAAGTTAGGAACAAATCTTCTCAAAAAATTTATTTTTCCTAAAAATGATTGAATTTCTTTAACATTCCTAGGAATAGCTAATGTTTCTATAGCCTCTACTCTTTTAGGATCGATTCTGATTCCATCTCGGGATACTATATGACCCAACAACTTGCCTTCCTACATGGCGAAATGAGACTTTTTAGGATTTAATGATAGACCAAACCTACGACATTTTTCAAAAGTTTGTTTTAGATGAATCATATGGTCTTCATATGATTTCAAAAAAATAGTAAGGTCATCCAAATATATAACTACAAACTTATCCCGTTCATCGACAAAAGCAATATCCATCACTCGTTGAAAAGTATCTCTTGCATTCATTAGTCCAAATGGCATTTTATCATACATAAACGTACCCCAAGGAGTGGTAAATGCAGTTTTTTCCTTGTCAGGCTCACTAATAGCAATTTGATTATATCCTGAAAAACCATCAATCATGGACATTCTAGTAGCCCCTACTACTTTTTCAAGAACGTGGTCCATTTTTGGTAGAGGATAATTATCTTTAAGAGAACATTTATTTAGATTTCTGAAGTCAACGCATAATCTAATTTCCCCATTTTTCTTTCTAACTAGGACTAGATTAGCTACCCAATCAGAATATCTTAAGGGAACAATAATCTTAGTGTCTAAAAGTTTTTTAACTTCTTTCTCAATGATAGGTAATAAAATCAGGTTAAACTGTCTGAGTTTTTGTTTGAAAGGTTTGACACCTGGTTTAAGTGGTATTTTGTGTTCTATCACCGAAGTGTCATATGTTTTCAAATCTTTGTATGACCATGCAAACACATCTTTATATTTTTTTAACAACTCTATGTATTTGTTTTTGTTTTCTACTGATAAAAATTTAGATAACTTAACCATTTTGGGATTATCTACGGTTCCTATGTTACAATATTCAACCTCTTCTGGTTGAGGTTGTAGAGTAGTTTTAGAAGGAATGTCATCTTTATTAAAGAGTCTTTCCAAAGGAATCAAACCTTTGGGGATTTGATTTTTTTTAAGAACAAGCATCCAGTGGTTAGCTATTTTATCATGAAATTCTTTTGCATCTTCCCCTTCTTGCATGATCCAGATAGGATCATTTTGATTCTCCTGATCGTTATATGTTTATGAAAATTCATCTAATGATTCAAGAAACTTTCTAAGTTGCTCATCGTCTTCGAAAACTTGCCAATGTTGTATATTATCAGGTATTGAAGGATGATGTCTCATTTGAATATGGTATTTTAAATTAAAATCCGTTGGGGGTGTAAACATTGATGCAGCTTTAGCTAAAGCATCAACCCGTTGGTTTTCAGATCTAGGAACAAAATGAAAATTCACAGAAGTGAAGAAATTCTCAATTAAATCCCATACACAATTTCTATAAGACCTTAATCTAGGATGTTTAGCTTGATATTTCCGATTTACTTGTTTTATGATTAATTCAACATCACCAAAGACTTCAAGATTTTTAATTTTCATTCTTCTTGCAGCTTCTAAGCCAAGTACTAGAGCTTCATATTCACATACATTATTTGTACAATCTATATACCACTGGAGCCTATAAGAAAAAGGAATCACAAATTGATCATCGGGAGCAATAAGGAGTACTCCAGCCCCAGCTCCAAGATAGGAGGAGGCACCATCAAAAAACATTTTCCATATACCAGTATTATATACATTTTCTTCTATTTCTTTTTTTTGAATTTTTTCTTTTGTACATTTATCATCAACATCTATTTCAAAATCATCATCTAACGATAATATACAGTTTCCTAAATCTTGTTCGGCAATATACACTTGATGATTGTTAGGGTTATTTGGGTCACTTACAGTGAATGCCATCCAAGTCTCCATGTAAAGACGAGTGAATTGTCCTCCGAAAACAGGGATTGTAGCGTATGTCATATCTAGCTGGAGAGATCCTCCAATCTTAGCACCCCATGATCTAGATAATAGCATTCCATATTTTGGGGGAATATCCGCGACTACTACATCCATAAGGATACATTTAGTAGGTATCTGGGCCAAACTCACCACTAGGTCTTTAATCATCCCTATGCATTTAACTTTTCTTGAATCAAAAGAGTACAAATCACCACAGGGTCTTGTGATTTCGAGACCAAGTTTTTCCATTATTTCTTTAGGCATAACATTATGAGAAGCTCTAGAATCCAACATACAGTTATGTAAAAGGTGGTCAAAAAGAGATAGTGTAATATAAAAAGGGGCCACTATATCTCTTGCACCTTCAACGTGTGGACCAAAAACAAGGATAGGCTTGTCGTCTTCTAAGTTAATTGTATCGGCCAGACTTTCTTCTTCAGAAAAATTAATCATTTTGGCTATTTGTTTTCGGTATATTGGATTTTTAGCTAGTTCGACAAAGGGGATAGGAATTTTGATCTTGCTTATTTCGTTTTCCAAGTTAAAGTTGCCTAAGGCCTTGTCATTCTCAATGTGTAGGGCTTCCATAACTTTTTTTTCAGTTTTACGTTGTGATGTCACCTTATTTTCTTTTATCGGAGCTTGTGTATTTACAGGGGTTGTTCCTACTAGCTCTAACTATACAGGGTTATCTGTTGTATTTCTTTTTGCAGACTGTTTATCTGCAACTTTTGGGTTTACCTCATCTGTATCATTTCTCAACAAAACCTTTTTTGTTTGAACATTAGGGAGATTTTTATTTCTCGGTCTCAGATTATATTTTCCTTGTAAGTCAACAATAATATCATCTGCAATACTTTGATATGTACAATCATCAGTGACATCATTGCTAACTTTATCTTCTGATTTACTTTCTTTAATCAAAGATGCTTCATAATCTTGTCTAGATAAATAAGGAGACTTATTATCATCACCAAGATTACTAGTATCTTCATCCAATTCTTCAAAATCGCCAAAATCTTCTTCTCCAATATAATCTTCACTTTTTAAAGGTGCTTGAATTTTTTGATCTTCATTTCTTATCGTTTTATGTGGTCCCTGAGGTTCAGGATTTTTTCGGAAATCTTTTCTGGGAAAATTATCTCTTCTAGGTTTTTCTAGCTCCATTTTCGAAATTTTATTTGAGAGTTCTCGAATAACCCTAACCATCTCTTCTAATTTATCTCCAGAAGATTTTCTCGACCTGGAAGGTCCACCTTATTCTTTGAATTTTTTATTTTCTTTATTTACATTTTCGGTCTTTGCTTTAAGCTTCCCTGATGCCATCATATTGGATTCGATTTCAACTGCATCATCTTGCATTTTAGAGAGATCTAATGATCTCCTCTCCCTCAATAGTAAAGCAAAGTCAGGATCAAAAGCACCAGCATAAGTTACTTTGGCTGCAGGTTGTGAAGGTTTAACTTCAGCTGGAATTTTATTATATAATTTATTAAACCTTTGTGTGAATTCCAGCACTGACTCAGAGTTTTTCTTTTTTAGGGATCCGAATTCGGTTAGATAGTAGAGGTGATCCTTCCTCTCACCCCATTGTCTGATGAACGCACTCTCAAGCTCATCATATGATTTTAATGATCCAGCTGGTAAGGATCGAAACCAAGTTCTCACCTATCCCTCAAAAGTTTGAATAAGTAATCTGGAATAAACATTCTCATGTTCTATTCCAAGTATATCTGCAAATTGATCGAAAAAGTTGATATGTTCTTGTGCAATAAAATCACCCTCCCCTATAAATTTTGGGAGGCTCTTCATATAATTCTCAGGGAGATCATGAAGAGAAATAGGAAGAACTAGGGGAGCATATCTAGCAGCCACTTTGGAAAAAATCATGGGAAGTGGTACTTGACCACCTTCAGGAGCACCACCTCCAGCTTCAACACCTCCTTGTGACGCCATGGTTAGGTTTGGGACTGAAGTTGGGACAGTGTGTGGAGAAGATTCTTGGAAAACTGGAGACGAAACTTTGAGAAAAGAAAAAGTATCAAAAGAAGGGGGAAGTGAAAGTGATCGTTCAAAAGCTTCCGATGAATTTGATTGTGTAAAATTAGGTTGATCTGTAGTATAAGTTGATAAAATGATTTGTTTAATTGATTTTTGCGATTTTAAGTTTTTTTCCGGATTAGAAATTGATGAGGTCTATTTGCTATCTGGGTTTTTCCTGGTGTTCTTACGGCTACTAGCCAGTTTATTTAATGTGGAGTCACCAAGTGAAAGATAATTTAGCCTTAGAAAGTTTTCTATTCTTGTTCACTATCAACAACAGAAAGTGTCAATGTCGTTCTTCCCAGGGAAATAATTCGTTTCTTCGATCCCCGACAACGGCGCCAAAAAGATGTTGTTCCTGAGTTTATGTTTTAAGGCTATAAAACATACCATCA
This sequence comes from Picea glauca, assembly GCA_000966675.3. Classification (NCBI taxonomy): domain Eukaryota; kingdom Viridiplantae; phylum Streptophyta; class Pinopsida; order Pinales; family Pinaceae; genus Picea; species Picea glauca. The sequence continues at coordinate 557,790 of JZKD02S2074581.1, forward strand.
AGGCATCGAAAAAAGGTTTTTATAAGAAGGTTTTGGAATAAAGAAACAAAGAAAGATTAGATCAGATTCAGTTTCTCAACTGCCTCTGTCTTGCTTCTTATTGCTCTTGGATGCTAATGTCACATTCAATAGCATCCCATGATCTTTCTAACTCAGTCCTATTGGTCGCTGTCTGTAGAATAATGTTAAATAAGCTTAGGGCAATGCTAGTTTGATCCTGAAGACCAGGTTCTACGTTAGGTTGTCTGCCACTAGGGACTGTCATGGGTGATAGGGTTTTAAAGGTTTGTAAATAGGTTTTTTATCAATTGGTTACTTCAGATTTTCAGAGATGATATTAATAAAAACAACTTTAAAATCTAAAACAGTAATGTAAAAACACATTTAAGGCCGTTTCCTGGTTTTGTAACAATTTTGAAATTGTAAACAATGAAACACAATACAGAGAAATATAAGGTTTTTATCCAGAAAGAATCTTATATTTCAATTAACAATAATGAAAGAAAAATAAGATTTCTAACAGAGTTAAATATTAAGGAATAGAAGGTTTTACAGGTCTTAAAATTACTAAAGTAATTTCAGAGGAAAGACTGTAATACATTCAACATCCAAACCAATTTGAAATAATAAACAACAGTGTATATAACTTCAAATTGATTTACTTGTTAGAAACACACATTAAAAGGAAAATTTAATCAAGCATGATAAACAGGGGAAAAAACATAGTCACAAAATTGCAGGATCCAAAATCTTGTTTGCGATTTACATTCCGATGAACTTCAAAGCTGATATTACAAAAATTGGCCTTCTCCAAAATTTTTGAAGCCTCATTTCAGCCTTTTGAAACTATATTTATACCTTTCTATCAAAAAATTTCGTTGGTAACTAACCAATCTCCTAATATTACGGTTACATAAACTAATGTCAACCGTTTACAATTTCTTTCAAAATTAAAAAAAATAAAAATATTTGCAAAATTTTAAATTTGCGTTGATGAGCTTTCTTTCTCTGCTTCAACACATTGAACATATTTCCCCAAAAATTTTACCAAGACCCTAGGAGCCTCAGGTACTTCATTTGCTTCAAAAGATAAAAATCTTCTCTGTAAGCTTGGCAACTTGCTTTCTATTATTTTCTCTGTGAATTTAACCTTTTCCAACTTTGAACTTGAAGCTATCATCCACTTATCTATTTCTGCAATGTTGATCGATTTAATATTTGAAATTTCTTCTTTCCTTTCTTCGAGTTCTTCTTTTGACTTTAGCTGATGCCTGGCAATGTTGACTTTGCCTAATAACTCAGAAAAACCATCTGTCCCGATATTTACTGAATCTTTTTCAATAAGATTGAAGATCCTTTGACAATCTTCATTAATTCCTTTATATTATGCCAATTTTAATTCCCAAACTTTTATCATTATATCTCCTTTTACCTGTTCCGAAATGGGTAATTTCTGGGTTTTTCCAATTTCTTCTTTTTGTAAAGAAGTTATTACCTTTTGAAAAGAATCTCTTGTTGCTTTAGCTTCTCTTTCTTTCTGAACTACCTTTTCCATAGACCTATTTGACTCATGAAAATACTTCCGGATGATTTTCAGATTACGGAATACTTTATGTTGTTCTTCTTCTATATTTGCATATATCTCTGATGCTTGCGTCCTAAAATGTTCAATTTCAATTACTTGATTAGTAATTGAAATAATCTTGTTTTGCAAAAAAATATTTTCATCGCCTAGCTTTTGAACCTGTTCTTGGGTAACCTATATCATGTGTTTTGCTTCATCCAAGTTTTTATTCAACTTTTTGATTTCTTGTATGTATTTGAGTCTAGCTTGTTCTAGACCCTTTTGTATTCCCTAGCCAATAATTCTTTCATTTTCCTTTAATTTGTCCTGCAACTACATTATTTCTTGATCCTTTTGCTCAAGCATAGTTGTTAGATTTCCTACAGAATACATGTTAGCTGATGCTATAGCACCCATGGTTCCTGCTAACTCTATAGCGAATTCTCCTTCATTGAGTTTCTTTCCTTCAATGGTAATTTTATGTCTTTTGATCGTTCTTTTTCCTACAGGATGAATTTCCTATTTCAAGATAGCTCTTCGTTTTTTACTGAAAAAATAATCAGATGAGGGGATTTCATCTCTGGAGATTGGCTCTAGGTCACTTACATATAGAAATCCTTCATGAGGGGTTCTGAAAGTAGATTGTAGTGGAGTCAATAATGTGTTAGGACTGCCAATTTCCTTTGAAGTTGTTCCTCCAATATTTTCTGGAATATCATCGAGAACTATTGGACTTGTTTCTATTCCTTTTCCCTTTTCTGTTTCTGGTTCTTTTGTCTGAGAACCCTCTGTGTTCTGAGGAGGTATTTCAGGATCTTTCAACTTATCTTTGTTACTTGACTTATCCTGAATATCAGTTTCAAACCCTGGAGGAGTTGTTTCTTTCTCTGGCAATGAAGTCGACATTTCACCTTGTAAAATCTTTGGCAGGCAGCACCGTCTATGTCTTTGAAAAGATGTAAACCCCACCTATGAGTCAGGTGACAAGGCTTGTACTCTATTTTTCACTTCCTCATAAGACTTAACATTTTTGAAAACATCATCATAAACTGAAATTTCATGTTCATATGCTTTTAAATTACATTTTATGTAATGCCGACTGATTATTTGGTAAGGATCGTGTTTCCTGTGCTCTAGGCTTGCCAATTTCACTTCATCCAATGACTCGGCCTTCGCCTTAGAATGGCCTAATTTTAATAAAATGAATTTTCCGACATAAACAGGAAAAGATGGCCATGCTTTTTTCCGCTGAGCTTTTAATTCTAACCCAATACCACCCTTGACTAATTGATAAGCCACTTCTCTGCATATCAACCTGTCTGGTAAAAGTTTTGGGAGTGCGTGAGGCGGAATGGAACAGCCATAAACCCTAACATAGGAAAAAATTTCCTCAATGAACCAGTCAACAACTGACTTGAGGTTTTCTATGATGGTATTAGACATGCGAGGAGGTTCGCATCCAAATAATATTTTGTGCAGAGGGATAATTACAAAATGACAAACCTCATAAAACACATTTTTTGCATTTTCTTCCCAGAGAACTAAGTGGTATTTATGAACAGGCTCTGGGCAAGAAACATTCCAACTCCAATTCATTAATGGGAAAGGAGTCATAAAACAAATGGCATCCATGATATAAGATGACATATAAAAAGACACTGGTTGTCCTTTTGACCTAGCTGCTTTGTAATTCACAACCTCTGATGTGAGGTTATCTGACAAAATTTTGTGCCAATTAAAACTACGTCCCTCTGAAACTTCCTCTAAAAAAGGTGTCCAATCTGCATGAAAGTGACAAGGATCCTTTCTCCCAAAAAGTCTACATAACATCATTGCTACATAAACCATATATTCGTTTAAGGAAGTTGTAGCATAAATTCCATGTAAATTAGCCCTAAAATTCTTTTCATCTCTGGCCCATCCTTTAATCATGTCAGGGTATGTTTGACCCGCTTCAATGCATTCTTTTCTTTGAAACTCGGCTAAAAAAATCAGAATTAAAAGTGTGTCTATAATTTGGAAAGAGCTTATACATTACTTGAATATGCTTAGGCCTGAATGAGCCAATGACAGCTCCTTGCTCGTTCAGAATGCTTCTGGTCGGGATATCTACTTTTTCCAGTGCCCAGCCGATCATATCGGTATATGACACAAGTCTCGGACGTGCAACAACCTTATGAAGCTCAGACTCAACAATATCTTGGAAGTGATTTTCCATATTAGTGGCTGCATATTTAAGCTCATCCTCCAGTTTTTCAGAAATTCCAGTCCATGATTTGACAGAGTGTACTCCGGATGCAGTAGTATCGGAAATAATATCACCTTCTGGTTGATCTTCATTTTTCTTCGACGCCTTTTTGGGTGCCATAGCTCTGTGTTTAACTTGAAAACCTGTAACAGAGAGTGATTTAGCTTTGAAATGATAATACAGATGTTTCGAATTTTTATTTCAAATATATCATAAAAACATTGAGATTTGTACCTCTATTACGAAGTTAAGGCTCTTAATGCAAAAGATATTTCTGAAGATATGCATTTAATGTTTGTACTTAGGCTTTCTCGGTGTTTTCAAATATAATAGAAACTTACTAAATCGGACAATGACGCATTAAAGGACATTCAAAGAAAGATTAACTTTAAGCCTTGTTTAGAAGGGTGATTGATTAGCATTGATTTTGAGTTAAATTTGAAAACCTGATTTTCGGAGTTTCGACACTTTTGATGTCGAGGAAATATGTCATCAAAGAACCCCGATTTTTGAAATCGTGATGTATTATTTTAAATGAAAATGTTTTTAGTATCTTAATTAATCAAGATTAGACCTTTTCGAGATTTCGTTAATCGGAAAATCGGGGATCAAGATTTCAGAAAATCTGATGACATGAAACATGCTTCTCACAAAACTGCGAATCCCGATATAGCGATGTAATTAATTAACTCTTAATCATTCTTAGCGCTGATTAGATTAATTCATTTGTTGGTGGAGCTGTTGGTGGAGCTGTTGGTGTTGTGTATCCATATACAATTGATTGCCAAACTTGAAATCCCTGTGCAGGTATATATGTCTTCATCCTTATGCTCCAAAAAGCATACTTATGTTCATCAAACTGTGGTAGTCCATTTTTATACAAGTTGGTACTCTCCATGATCTACCTTTCAATAGTTAAACTGATTTCTGAAGGAACCTGCTCTGATACCAATTGTTGGATTACTGAGAGGGGCAGTGAATTAGTAATAGCATAATTATAATCCTTTTTCTTCAAATGTTATATCAATGTAGAATTATTATCCAATAATGAGTAGTAAGAAATAAACAATCACACACATACACAGTACAC
>JZKD02S2074581.1:563715-595303 GCA_000966675.3 Picea glauca
ACTTCTAATTTCTCCATTAAATTTATTATTGAAATAATTTATTTTGTATTCACTTTGAATTATAATACACTCATCACTTCACTTTATTATTTACCTTTTTAAATCTCTTAAACCATTTTGACTACTTTGACCTTTTGGGGTTTCTAGATGACATATGAGGGTCCTCCAACTTCGTAAGGCCATAACTCTCAAACCGTGAGGAGTTATGTGACGTTCCACATACCACCAGAAATGGAATAAAATGTAATATCCATATAGAATATTATTATCTACAGATATATCATAACTCATACCGTTACCCATCAAACAAACTTGGGTCCATTACCCAAACCTGGGGTCTCCAACTTCTCATGGCCATAACTCTCTTAATCATGGGTTCTCTTACTCCAGAAAGCGTCTCCCCGTGAGGGATTTCACCATAAGGGGACCACTTTGGAGTTCATCCGTATTTACTTCTTATCAACCATGAAAAAACAATAATGAGTCATATTTACATCAAAAAATATTGGGTCCTACCCAAACCTTTGTGCTATGGGGCTTTCTTCAAGGGTTGACATCAATGACAACCAACCTTAATCAACAGGCGGCTTAAGCTTCCTCATCTCTACTTGCAAAATTTTCCAATTCATGTCTTGTTCTTTGGTGCCTAACATGAGACACCTATGGAATACTTATGGAATCTTCAGATGCATAAAATTTCCTTGCTGAGTAGGGAGGTGAGTGATGCCTATGATTTCTTCTAGCACTTCTTGAATAACCAGCTCTTGTACAGACATCTTCCCTCTTCCTCCTATTTTGAGTTTTATCCATTCTTTGTTTGCCTATACAACTGATTTAATCTTTGCATCACTTGAGAATTTATCTGATTTGTTCTCTCATCAACCTCTCATTGTCTTGTTTGTAACTCTGCACTTCTATTTTCAAGCTTCTCATAGTCTTAATAATGTTTCTTACTCCCCTATGTCCTTCTTTCCGTTGGATTTTTTCTCTGCATTACCAACACTAATATTCTGACCCTTGGCATCTTTCTCATGGATGGAAGCTCCCTCTCCTTATTCCATTTCTTCAATATGCATTCTTAAACTGAAATGATATGTTCACACCCCCAAATTCTACAAAATGTGAAAGCAACCATTTTGTTAGAATTTTGCATATTATAGGAAATAATTTCCAAACAATGCTATAGGTCCTTTTTCTTCTCAATTCATGAAGAAATATCACAGTTATCCAAAATAGAATGACTCTAGGTCCTTCTCCTCTAAATCATCTTTCCAATGACTAAAATCTCACCCCAATCATATATCGGAGTTGGAAGTTAGGGCTCCCTGAAAAAACCACTTTCATCCCTCTTAGTTGATACAAAAATCGAATGCCTCCCAGACACCTCCTTCAAACCATGTTCCACATGACCACGACTCGGGCTTAATGACCCTTTAACGCCTCACTCTGTATTTATTATACAAAGGAGATGGTGTGAACACCATGTCTGAGGGCTTGGTTACCTTCCAGACCCCTTTTTACCTTAGCATGGGACCCATGCTAGTACCAAGTCCTCCGGACTTCAACCTTTGACTATTTTCCCTTGTAAACTTATGTTTTCCCCTGGAGTTACGATTCGTCGAACCCATCAATCATTCCACTAGTGAAAATGGACGGTCGAGACTTAATATCCCATCGAATGGATGATCCCACCCCCATCTAGAGGCTTCAATGAGATCCACGGTTGTGACTTAATCAAGTGTTGGAATGGATGACATTTATCAATTTGGGACTTCAGCACTCCAAGAATTTGAGACATTTCCCTTCCCGAGTCTTCCACTTCCTTGGAGTGTAAATCCACTGAAGTAATTACACTGTTCATCCACAGTTTAATCAGATGATTGAGACTTAATAAAGTGTTGGGACGGACGATCCTTACAAATTTCGGAATATCGATGCGCTGGGGCTTCGAGATATTTCCATTCCTAAGTCTACCACTTCCTCAGAGTGACAATCCACCGAAGTTCTCACCCATCCTCCCTCCACTTGATCCAATGGTCAAGAAAGGTCCCGAAGGGATCTCAGATCGATGGTATGCATGCCTTCACAAATTTGATCTTCGACACTTTTCACTGATAGAAACTTAGACACCGCTAGTGTCATAAACTCCAGAAGATGACACGACATGATGATGTCACCTAGGGTGACGTGGACCTGTGGCACATGTGCCACGTATCACTAAAATATGAATAGATCAGGGTCCAAAATGTACCAAATATGGGTGACATGTGTCCTCACACGACATCACTGCCACATGGCATAAGCCACATCATCAACAAAACAAACGATCCACAATCTATGCTTCAGATCCGACAACCCGCGTAACTTCACATCTTTATACTTTTGCGAATTCAACACTTTGAGGATTTGTTCTACAACATGCCCATAAATCGTTGGAGTGGAGAAGTTCCAAAGTTTGAACTTCGATAACCCTCCACTACTATTATATATGACGACCTGCAACACTCATGAAGTCCTTCCCTCGATCTAATGGTCGACAAGAATTTTGGGACTTCGACACTCCAAGGCTCCGGGTGTTGGCAGTTCAAAAAAGTTTAAAAATCTCAGAGTGAAATCTCCTAAAGCGGTCAATACTGGTTGACCACGACTGATGATGAATATTCCCCCATGCCTCGTATCAGATTGAATGACTAACAGGACTTCACAACTCTATCCTTTGGCAGTTCAGTCTTGCCTGCCTACCAAGATCCCTGAATCGACGAAGTCTGAAGTTTTTTTCCTTTCCCACTTGGCTTCGATCGATGGCTGATGATCGAACATCTAGATATGATGGCTTGGACTTAATCATACCCAACCTCTTTTTTCACCTTCATCGGGAGAGCCCTATTCACCTGCCCTCCAATCCAACGATCTAGATCTCCCTTGATCCCATGGTGGTTATCGTTCCCAAATTCGAAAGGGATGGTCACGATCCCATGATCCCTTATAAAGGAGCTCTAACACTGTGGCTTCTGTGAAGACTCTACAATTCCATTCCTCCTAAGATTTACGATTTCAATATCATAATATATGTCAACCATGAGACTCTGACCAACATATCTAGCCGATACCAGCCCAATGTTTCAACCAGTAGCTCTGATACCAATTTGTGACGTACCCAACCGCCCATAGGTCGGGCTACATCACCTCAAGCCCACTTTTGGACTTCTTTTGACTTTTAATCTAACTTGTAATTAATAAATATGCATGCAGTAGTCCCATGCACATAGATCAAGGTTCATGCTATAACATAATTAATATGAACCATATGTCGCACACAACAATAACCAACAAGCATGCATACTATGGATAAAAAATTCATAGATAAATAAATACACAGTGGAATGATTATAGAAGTAAATACAACCATAACAAAGAGAACTTATATTTAATGAAACAAATCACGAACTAGCTGCAAACCAAGGATGTTCCACCCAACCATAGAAAATGATGTTCGGAGTCTCAACAATAGTTTCACTCCTAAGCCAGGGTTATGAATCCACAAGGATGGTTTTTAGAGTGTCACTCAGCTTCCCAAACTAGTCAACACTCAAGCTCTCATAGGATTTTTAGCATCCACAACAATCCAAAGTACACCATCTCTCTTCTACCTAGCCTGCACAACCCAAGAGAATAGAGCCCCTTTTATGCCATGTAGTCCCTTAGGATTCCCATCTCCTTCCATGGCTCTAGTGCAACTAGTCCAGAATCTCCATGCTGGGACTCTCAGTGTAATGTCCCTAGCCACCAACAAGTCGGGCAATGCCACTACTCTAACACTTCAGTTAGATCTAATACCCATTTGTAATGTCCCCAACCACCAACACATTAGGAAATGCCATAGAGGAACACACACACACACACACACACATATATATAACATGCATTTCTAATGAATTAAAAAAAAATAACATAGAGTTACTGCTACCATACAGAATCAAATGGAATTGAAAGTAATTCCTACATGCAATGGAACACATGATAACATTTTAAGAATCACAGACATGCATAACATACATAATTAAGCACATAAATGATACTTATCTTTTAACTGGAGTAAAAACACCAATTGTGTGTAGACCTTCCATGAACCTCACAATCTTGGACCACACTGCTCATCACTCTCAGTAGTGGGTCACCCTCGAGCTAGGACTAAACTACACCAGGCAAGGGATTCCTAGGCTAGGCAAGGTCAATAGGAAAGTCACACAGTTTAAGAAGAAGGATTCTCCCCCAGGATCCACTTACACCCACTTCTCACAGACTCTCATTCCCCACATGCTTGTCCCACCCCATAAGTATACACCTTCACTATCACACAATCCATCGACTACCCCACCACCATTACCTTGGGCTTCATCAACAAGCTAGACCGGAATTCTCAAAGCTCTGTAGCAGCTATAGGACTCCCTCTAGGAGAACTCACTTCGTCAACACACTCTCTCACCTAGAGAGAGTTTCTCACAGGCATGACAACCTGCTTCTTCAATCCACAACAACCTTTCTGACATAGAGAGAGAGTTTCTCACAGGCCTAACAACCTGCCTCTTCAACCGCGGACTTGACAACTCACTTATTCAAGCCACAATAGCTAATTTGGGTAAGGCAAGGGACAACTCAGTAATTTATAGAGGTGCATAATGGCCATGGGTTCAGAAATGGAGGAAATGGATGGTTGCGTGCTTGCTCAGTGTGTGAGTGAACTCACGAGGAGAGATGGGGAAAACCGGTCTAGCATAGCAAAGATGGTGAGAGCGTGAGAGAAAAAACTGTCTGTGCGTGAACCCCTTTCCGTGAGTGAGTTCTTCCCTGTATGTGAGTGAGTGTGTGTGCGTGAGTACCCCCCCAACAATAATTCCCCCCTTAATACTACATGTGATTAAGCTAACACCTATTGCTCATAAATCACATTCCTTCCCTTTGGAAGTCACCTATCCTCCCCAAGGAACTTAAGATAAAAACATATCCTTCTAAACACCTTTTGGAATAATAATAAATTATTATTCTCTTATACTTAAACCCCTAGACTTAGCCCCTCTTTCCAACCTCTCATCCCCCTCTCCCTTACCCATCCTAGTGAAGTATAGTCCCCCATTATCTTTTATCATGGTTGGTGTTGGCTACAGAAGTCACTCCTGGATTGCAGTAGGAGTAAGCCTGAGGCCCATCAGTTTATGTCACAAATTGTTTATAAAAGAGGTGATTAAATGGAAGTAAACTCAGAACAATATTTCTCACTCATAAAACTAGGTTGGAACAACAAGGACATGCGAGGTCTTGATTTAACTTAGGCCAGTAAATTTTCATAGTGGTGAGTAAGTGAAAGAAAAGAAAGGGGAAAAGTCTCAGATATGAGATCCTCTCAGACCAGAGAAACTTCAAAGTAAATCTCAAATTTTGCGGAACTAATGCAATCAAACATGCATTATATAGTTACAAAAACACCTGAATAGATCATCCATACCCAAGCTTTCATATTCGGAGGAACAAGGAAAGGAGGAGGTTGGCCACCATTAAACAAGAAATCTCAAAATATCATTTGTATAACCAAAGAACCAAAGGCTTTGTTAATGCTTTACAGTCGGGAGCTTAGCTCTACCATCAATCCTTACAAAAATATAGAAACTGAGTATATATACTCAGAGCAATTCGCTCTCTTGGAAACAAGAGGGTAGGTGAGACATTAAAGTCTAACTTAGCATGCACAGGTTCTTCTGAGCATTCAAGAACATTAGATCAACATGGCCCTTTTGAGAAAACCTGCACACAGGACGATCTTGGGCAGACTACCTGCCAGCACCTCCATGCCATGCATTCATGGCTTGAGCTAAGGTCTCAACCACCTTCTCAATATTCATTAACTACCTTTTCCATGGAGGGTGGCCAAGACTAAAAACATAAAGGAGTGACCCATTTGTCCTTTGAACTCCTGGTAGCCGAAATGCCGAAATGGCTCCCAAGCACTTTTACATTTCGTGTTACAGCTTTCGGGGATTCCCAATGTAGTGGAAGAAAGCACCCCTTGTCTCTTGAACTCCTGGTAGCCAGAATGTTGAAATGGATTTTGGGTGCTTTTACATTTCGTTCTTCGGGTTTTGGGGTTTCGAAATGTAGTGGAAGAAATCACCCCTTGTCTCTTGAACTCCCAGTAGCCGGAATGCCGAAATGGCTTTTGGGCGCTTTTACATTTCATACTTCGGGTTTCAGGGTTTTGAAATGCAATGGAAGAAATCACCCCTTGTCTCTTGAACTCCGGGTAGCCGGAATGATAAAATGGCTTGTGGGCAGATTTTACATTTCACGTTTTGGGTTTTGGGGATTCCCAATGTAGTGGAAGAGAACAACCCTTCGTCCTTTGAAGTCTCGGTAGCCAAAAAGCCGAAATAGCTCATCATTTCGCAACTTTGGTGATAATAAATGGGCCCATGTGCTATACCTCATGCAATTCCGTGACTCAAGCCTACCCGATGACTGTTGATCTGCTCCATCTATGGATCCTCACTGCTAAAAACAACAACCTGTTCACTTGATTGTAGGCTCAAAATGGACTTGTTCTTTGTGTTGTGTTCAACACTCATGACTTTGCGAGAATTGGTGCTAACATTAGGCTCCATGCGGGATAGAATCATCCCTGCGATGCTCTAAGAACTTCTTCTGTAGTTCCTGTTGCCTTCTGTTGGGTTATGGAGTCATTTATTAAGCCAAAAATAAACAAAAAAACAATAAAGACAATATTTACAAAACAAAGGAGTCGTCTAAGGCTCAAACAAAACATTTCTTCAGGAAATGCCCATTTACTGGACTGCTAAAGACTTCTTCACCCTCCAAATCCTGCAACCTGTATGTGTTATTTAAGAATACTTCAGATATTTTGAAGGGCCCGATCCAGAGGGCATCAAACTTGTTTTGTTTTCCCCTATCCTGCCTGGGTGCATCCCATTTAAGCACCAAATATCCTAGCTCGAATTCCTCCTTCCTGACTTTCCTGTCAAAAGCTTACTTAATCTTATGTTGATGACTGTGAGCTAATTCCATTACCTTCTCCCTGATCTGTTGCAATTCCACCACTTGATGAATCCTTCTGACTATATGGTCTGGCTCTCCTTCATGGTCTTGAAAGAATTTATCTACAGGTAAAGTGAGTTGCGTGGGAAAAACAACCTCCATCCCATAAACAAGTCGAAAAGGTGAGGTGCCCAGGGACTTCTTTGATGTCACTTGATCGGCCCATAGAGTGAAATTGAGCTTTGAATCCCAGGCCCTCTTATTGTCTTCCAATAACCTTTAATGAGTTTGATTAGACTTTTATTGGAAGATTCTTCTAGTCCATTTCCTTGAGGATAATATGGAGTGGAGTGAATTAGTGAAATCTTGAACTGCTCACAGAACTTAACTAGAGGCTCATACTTGAAAGAAACATCATTATCAGTGACAATTCTATTGGGACATCCAAATCTGGCTATGATATCCTCGAAGAAGCTGATAATTACCTTGTGTGAAGCACTCCTGGTGGGGGCAGCTTCTATCCACTTGGTGAAATAGTCTGTTGCAGTCAGGATCCATCTGTGTTGGCCACTTGAAGGAGGATGAATTTCTCTAATGAATTCCAACCTCCATTGATCTAAAAATAGGGGGCTGACTTGTTTTTCTATTCAAGCACCCTCTACTCCATTAAAATAAACTTTTCAGGACCTTGCTCAATGTCTTAGTTATGCAAGAGGTTTTATATGTCAAGTTCATGCTTCTTTTAAATGTTTATGTGTGAGGTATTTGTAAGGTTAAATATGTGTTTTAAATAAATACACAACAAATATAACTAGCAAACTCACAACAATAACAAGATGATAAAGGAGTTCACCCCCAACTGGTCTACATCTCCTTGAACCTCCATCAATGGACTAGGTTCTCTGGGATTAGTTTGTCAAATATTCTTTTACAAGCTGATTCTCAAATCCAATGAATTTATTGATGGTACCATTGGGTTCAAAATACATAAAAACCCCAAAAATGACTAATATAACTCTAAAAACGGACCATGGCTCATTCGGGCATGACCTCTTCTATTGGTGGCCTTGAGCTTCCCTGAGATTCCTTGTGGAAAAAACACCTGTAAAATTCCTCAAAATCCTATAAAATATATCCCAATGTATTCAGAGCATAACAATTAGTCAAAAATGACTATTCAGTCACAAAAAACAGACTTGGGCTCCTCTGACCATGGCCTCCATCAATGGGGGCCCTAAGCTCCCTAGAGCTCCTGAAACTTCAAGGTATAAATAAATGCAAAAAAATTCTCCAAATGGATTTGAAAACTGTGCCAATGGATTTAGAACATCCAAAAACCCTTAGCTAGGATTTTTCGTCACCTCATTTGCCAAAAAAATGAAGAAGATAGGCCTCCTTCCATTTTCCTCCTTCAAGCTTGTTGTCTCTGGTTCACCAAAACGCACCTCCTGTGTGAGTAACCTGGCTTCTGGGCGTTTCCCGTGCCTAAATGAAGCACACACACACATGCCCACAAAATGTGCCAAATTGTAGAATAGTTAGGGAACTAAGCCCCTGAATCACGGAGGTGTTGGGCGCATGGGGCCATGTGGCCACGTCCCGTGCATAAAAAGGGCTACGTTGCAACTTTGCTTGTGGGATTGACAAGTGTCAAAAGTGTGGATGCACCAAGTGTCAGGAGAATGGGGTTGGGATAACCGTTTGAAAATTCATGCGCGAATGTGTGGAGTCGGGTCATATGGATAGGCACCCAAAACCAAGGGCTGGGGCTAAGCCCCATCTCGGAGCCCGCGCCCAAACTCACTATAGTGTTAATTTAAATAAATTTAAACACAAATAACCAACAAGGAACATCATGTGGCACGCCAATCGGGTGGCCATTTCCAAAGCACTTGTTCTTTGGTGGAGGTCTGGGGTTTGATCCCCACAGACTCCATAAACTTTTAAACAAACAACCAAATTACAGTGCCACATGGCAGCCCATGCCTGGGCCACGTGGCACCACCCCATTTGCCAACTAAATGCCACATGTCAAAACATGATTCATCCACATATGCTAACTGCCAACTCAACAATGACACATCATCTCTTGCCACTTCACCTCTGCCACATCAGCATTGCCACATGTCATGTCGTACACCTACCACATCATCATGTACAGACTGTATAGTCAGCATTTTTTTTAATCTGTTTGGAAAATCGAACAGATCGCGATATCTCACTCATCCGATGTCCATTTGAACCTATTCAAAGTGAGTTGGGTTCATGATGATGAGGGCTACGCACCTATTTGTTTTGAGGCGATTCTGAGCACTTTCATTTTTGGGCTAAATTTTGACCCCTGGTCCAGATTCTAATCACCCATTGTTGAAAGGGTGTTGAAGCTACTACAAGCTTTAGTGGCAGAGATTTGAGCTGCTACTTTCCTAGGAACCTTTGGCATTTGATGCAAGCTCTGACCTCTCTATAGACATCAGTGAATAAGGTGGGCCGGTAGTACCCAGCCCTGAGAATTTTGTGGGTTGTGGTCTTCCAGAAATGACGACCTCCACAAACGCCGCTATGGAAATCAAACATAACTTTTTTGGCTTCCTGCAAGTTCAGACACCTCAGAAAAACCCCTAGAGGATCTCTCCAGTACAAGGCTTGGTCAATAAGGAAATATTTGACCGCCTTGAGCTTTAAATATCTTGTCTTGTTTTTTCCCATCCCATCAGGAGGCTTTAATTCTTGCATAAAGTACAAAATGTCTCTGTACCAGTTGCATTCTGCTAGTGATAAGTCACCCTGAAATCTTTTGCTGGGCAACTCAGCTTGCTGATTTCCTGAGCAAGCGTTGAAGAAGATAACCCCCAAGACCTTTCTATTGGATTCAACCAACAGCTTGGCTAAACCCTGCCCTTTTATCAACTTGGTGGGATTTATCTCCAGGTCAAACTTTAGGATCTTGGCAATCCATTTACCTCTTCTCCCATCTATGTTAGGATGTATAAGAATGTCCTTCACAGAGGCTGAAAGAATGTATGCAGTCAATTTTGAGTGCAATACAGAGATTTTGAAAGCTTTGAGAGCTTTCACCAAGGCATAGGCTTGCTTCTCCATGATCTCGTACCTTATTTCTGCATCTCTCAATGCCTTACTGAAGAAGGAAATTGGTTGCTCTCGCCCTTCCCTATTTTTCTGCAATAAGACCGTTTCTACTGTATCAAAAGAAGTAAAAGAAAAAAATAGGAAATCCTTAGAATAATCAGGACTGATCAGCACAGGTGCCTCAGTCAATGCCCTTTTTATTTGGATAAAATATTCCCTAGGTTCAACAGTCCCTTTTACTTTGTTTCCCTTTCTGAGCATGGTTGTGATGTGTTTCACCAACTCAGCAAAGTTTGAGACGAACCTCCTCAGAAAGTTAATCTTCCCTAAGAAATCCTAAACTTCTTTTCTAGACCTGGGAAGTGATAGGGTCTGAATTTCCTCTACTCTGTTGGGATCAATTCTCACTCCCTCTGTTGATACTATATGGTCTAACAGTTTCCCCTCCTTCATAGAAAACAAAGATTTCTTGGGATTTAAGGAAAGTCCAAACCTCTGACACTTCAAGAAAACTTTCCTCAAGTGACAACAATGCTCTTTATCAGACCTGGAAAAGACTATAATGTCATCCAGATAGATCACCACAAATTGATCTTTCTCCCCGATGAAATCTATGTCCATGGCTCGCTGAAATGTTGTTCTTGCATTCATTAGTCCAAAAGGCATTTTGGCATACATGAATGTCCCCCAAGAAGTGGTGAAGGTTGTATTTTCTTTTTCCTCGGACATGATTGATATCTGATTATAACCAGAAAAACTGTCAATCATGGATATCCTAGATGCACCAGTTACCCTCTGCAATATGTGTTCCATGTGGGGCAAAGGATAGTTGTCTTTCTTTGAGCACGTGTTCAGGTTCCTAAAATCGACACAGAGCCTGATTTCTCCACTTTTCTTCCTCATGGGAACTGAATTGGCCACCCACTCAGAATATCTCAAAGTGGACAATGATTTGGGCATCTAACAACTTGTTCACTTCTCTCTCCATGACAAGAAACAACATGGGATTTATCTGTCATATCTTTTTCCTGAATGGATTAGCCTCTTCCTTCAATGGGATCTTGTGTTCAATGATAGACATGCCATATGTCTTGAGGTCTTCATAGGTACATGAAAACACATCAGAAAATTCTTTTAATAACTCAGTATAATCAGCCCTTTGTTCTTTGGTCAAACTGCTTGACAACTTGACAAACTTAGGCTCCTCATGTGTGTCAATATTGCACTCTGCTATATCATCATCTCCATTTGAAACCCTACCCTTTACTACTGCATCTTTCCCATCGAACAATCTTTCTAAAGGGACCAGTCCCTTTGGAATGTGATTGCTAGGTAGGTGAATAATATGGTGATTAGCAATTTTATTTAAAACTACTTTAGGGTGAGAGTGACTTTCAAGATCAGGCTCTTGATCAATGTGCAATGCAGAAAATTCATCGACGGACTAAAGAATTTTTTTGATTTCAAGATCATCTTCGAATACCTTCCAATGCTTGATATTGTCCAAAACAGATGGCCTGTATCTTATCTCGACCCCATATTTGATCTTAGGCAGTAGAGGGATCCTGAATAGACTAGTTGAGACAGCTAAGGAATTGGCCAAAGTATTTTCCTCTCTAGAAATAAAAGAAATGTTGAAAGTCAAGAATAAATTATCAATCAGGTCCCACGCCTCATTTCTGTAACCCCTGAGCCGAGGATGCTTAGCCTGATAAGTATTCCTGACTTGTTGGATTATCAACTCAGCATCTTCGAACATTGCTACCTCCTCTATTCCCATTTCCTTTGCAGCCCTCATACCCAGAACAAGAACTTCATATTCTACCACATTATTGGTAGCTTCAAATTATAGCTTGTATGACAAGGATATGGTTTCCTACCAAGGGGACACAAGAACCACTCCAACGCCAGCACCTTTGCTAGAAGAAGCTCCGTTGAAGAAAATTTTACAAACATAGGTGGTTGGAGGAGGTATCTCATGATTAAATATGGGTTGTTTTCTGATTTTAAAAGGGGCTTTAGGAGTCTCAGTGATCTGCAATAAACTAGACCCCAAATTAGTGTCAAGTGCAAATATGGGGTGATTAGTGGGGTCTGATTTGTCACTAACAATGTAGGCCAACTGAGCTTCTATGTACAACCTCCTATATTCCCCTCCAAAGACTGGAATGGTGGCATATGTGAGATCCATCTATAATGTTCCTCCAAGTTTTCTAATCCAAGATCTTGACAACAACATGCCAAACTTGGGGGGAACATCAGCTACTACAATGTCCATGACCACACTCTTCATTGGCAGCTGAAATAAAGAGACCACCAAGTCTTTGATGACTCCAAGGCATTGCACTCTCCTTGAATCAAAAGAGTACAAATCGTGATAAGCCTTTGTCACTTCCAGTCCCAATTCTTCTATGACTATTTTGGGCATAAGGTTGTGGGAAGCTCTTGAATCCATGAGGCAATTATGCAACACCTTATCATGTATGTTCAGGGATGTGTAGAAGGGAGGGGATGAATCATCTCTGTCTTCTACCATGGGACCTAGGATGATGGCTGGCTTCTCATCTCGAAGATTTACTGAGTCTGAGTAAGGCTGGGGGGACTCAGATTGTAGCAGTTTGGAGAGGGACCTTTTGAAATCTTCATTTTTAACTAGCTCTGAGAGGGGTATGATATTTCTAATCTTTTGAATTTCATGCTCAAAACTAAAAGAGGGAAAAGGCTTAGGATCTTCACTTACCTCAGAGACAGGTTCTTTGGCTGCTGGTGAAGTATTTTGAGCTTTCTTTTCTTTAGTAGTGATGGTTACAGGCTTAGCGTGCTTTTCTGCTATGAGGGGTTGATCATGGCTATCAAAATTCCCTTCTTTCTTCTTTGACCTGAGATGATATCTGTTAAGAGTTTTGTTGGCCTTTTCCCCTTTACCCAACTCATTGACTTGACTGTTCATAAGGGATTCTCCATATATAGATTGAGTCAAATGGGGAAAAAGGAAAGTTTCTTCAATACAATGAATTTCAGGGTCAAGCTCATCAATATCCTCTCCTTCCTCATGAGAAACTAGATTATTTTGGAGAGGGGGTTGAAACCTCTGCTCATCTCTATCTTTGCTCCTTTTTTCCCTTGTAAAATCCTTTGGCGTATTATTGTTGGGCCTCCTGAAGCCGCTGTTATAAGTATTTTGGGGATTTATGTACATGGGCTTCCCTTCCAGCTCCCACCTTTCCATTCTAGCTGAAAGAGACTTTAGCACTTTAGTTACTTCGTCCGTCTAAAGGGGAAGGGGAGAGGAATTGGATGGGGAGGTTTCAGGTCTCTTCCTAGATATGTCTCTATTGGCCTTATTCCCGAGTTAGTAAACCACCAATATGTTAG
This sequence comes from Picea glauca, assembly GCA_000966675.3. NCBI lineage: Eukaryota > Viridiplantae > Streptophyta > Pinopsida > Pinales > Pinaceae > Picea > Picea glauca. The sequence continues at coordinate 577,225 of JZKD02S2074581.1, forward strand.
ATTTTACTTCCACGACTACATCCTACATGTGAGCCAGTGTAGTTTCTCTCCTTTCCCTCAACAAAAGGTAGAAATCGGGATCAAAAGCGCTAGCATAAGTGATCTTAGTAGAGGCTTCTGAGGGATTTATTTTAGCGGGGATCTTATTGTACATTTTGTTGAATCTCTTGGAGAAGTCAGAGACAGACTCTCCTTCCTTTCTCTTCAAAGACCCAAACTCTATCATGTAATGCATGAAGTCTTTTTTGTCTCCCCACTGTCTCAAAAAAGAATTATCTAAAGCCTCAATCCCATCAATAGATCTAGGAGGCAGGACCCTAAACCACTTTCTAGCCTCGCCTTCAAGGCTATGGATGAAAATTCTCATCCATACGTCTGCATGCATGATAACATGATCATCTGTAAAATTGTAAAAGGCTTCAAGGTGTTCATCTGCAACTATGTCCCCTTCGCCTGTAAACTTGGGTAGCTACTTAAGGTAGCCATCTATTGGAAGGACATTGAGAGGCTGAGGTAACACAAGGGGAGCATACCTAGTAGCTATTATAGCCTCCATTTTGGTCATGGGGGGATTTTCTCCTGCCATAGGAATATTAGGTGGAGGAGAACTCAGAGAAGAAGGAGCTCGAATAGGGGATACTGGAAATGAGCTTCTAGGTGGAAGGGGAAACAATGGGGGATTTAGAGAGAAGGCTAAAGGGCTTGAGTCAGCAGATGCTTCTCTCTATGCAGTAGCAACAATAGTAACAAGAGGAGGAGTGGTAAATATAGGAGCAGGGAAATATTTTGTGGTCCTAGGTCTACACCAAGGTATAGCTTCAGGGGAGAGGGGAGTGACAAGGATTTCTCCCTCCAATCCCATACCAGGAAGGGAAAACTCAACAGGAACACTCCTGAAATCCAGGAAATGGGAAACTTCATAAACAATCCTGCTAGGAAGTTGAGAAGAAGAAAATGGAGTTCCTACAGAAGGAAATGGAAAATTACCTAGTTCGGCGGTGGACGTTTCTCCTTCATAGGCCTTTTCTTTTCTGAAAATCACCCCCGGATCAACTTCAGGTGTAGCTAGAGGCAGCTGTGGATGGGACCGCGTGTGTCTACCTCTGGAAGCCACAACTAAAACAGTAGGTTTTCCACAGTGGATTCGTCACAATGGAGTCGCCAGGTCCATAGTAGCAATCTCGTAAGGCTCTGATGCCTGATGCACCTTCAAAATCAAAGGCTCAATGTCATTCAATCCTAGGGAAAATTTTTAACTTCGTCCCCAACAACGATGCTAGAAATGTTGGCTACAGAAGTCACTCCTAGATTATAGAAGGAGTAAGCCTGAGGCCCATTATGTTATGTCACGATTTTTCTATAAAAGGGGTGATCAAATGGAAGTAAACTCAGAACAATATCGCTCACTCAGAAAACTAGGTTGGAACAACAAGGACATGCGAGGTCTTGATTTAACTTAGGTCGGTAAATTTACATAGTGGTGAGTAAGTGAAAGAAAAGAAAGGGGAAAAGTATCAAATTTGAGATCCTCTCAGACTAGAGAAACTTCAAAGTAAACCTCAAACATTGCGGAACTAATACAATCAAACATGCATTATATAGTTACAACAACACCCGACTGGATCATCCATACCCGGGCTTTCAGATTCGGAGGAACAAGGAAAGGAGGAGGTTGGCCGCCATTAAACAATAAATCTCAAAATATCATTTGTATAACCAAAGAACCAGAGCCTTTGTTAAAGATTTACAGTCTGGAGCTTAGCTCTACCATCGATCCTTACAAAAATACAAAAACTGAGTATATATACTCAGTGCAATTCTCTCTCTTGGCAGCAAGAGGGTAGGTGAAAAATTAAAGTCTAACTTAGCGTGCACAGGTTCTTCTGATCATTCAAGGACATCAGATCGACATGGCTCTTTTGAGAAAACCTGCACACAGGACGATCTTGGGCAAACTGCCTGCCAACACCTCCATGCCCTGCATTCATGGCTTGAGCTGAGGTCTCAACCACCTACTCAATATTCATTAACTACCTTTTCCATGGAGGTTGGCCGAGACTAAAAACATAAAGTAGTGACTCCTTTGTCCTTTGAACTCCTAGTAGCTGAAATGCCAAAATGGATCCCGTTCACTTTTACATTTTGTGTTTTGTCTTTCGGGGATTCCGAATGCAGTGGAAGAAAGAATCCCTTGTCTCTTGAACTCCCGATAGTCGGAATGCCGAAATGGATTTTGGGCGCTTTTACATTTCATGCTTCAGGTTTCGAAATGTAGTGGAAGAAAGCACCCCTTGTCTCTTGAACTCTCAGTAGCCAAAATTTTGAAATGGCTTTTGGGCACTTTTACATTTCGTGCTTCGGGTTTCAGGGTTTCTAAATGTAGCGGAAGAAAGCACCCCTTGTCTCTTGAACTCCCGGTAGCTGGAATGTCGAAATGGCTTGTGGGCAGATATTACATTTCACGTTTCGAGTTTCGGGGATTCCTGATGCAGTGGAAGAGAGCAACTCTTCGTCCTTTGAAGTCCTGGTAGCCGAAAATCCGAAATAGCTCATCATTTCGCAACTTTGGTGATAAGAAATGGGCCCGTGTGCTATACCTCGTGCAATTCTGTGACTTAAGCCTACCCGATGGCCATTGATCTGCTCCATCTGTGGATCCTCGCTACTGAAAACAATAGCCTTCTCGGTTTATCTTAGGCCCGAAATGGACTTCTTCTTTGTGTTGTGTTTGGCGCTCATGACTTTGCGAGAATTGGTGCTAACAGTTGGTCTACACACAATGATGTTTTTATATTAATAATATGAATATTTACATGTAAAAAATAGGCTCCTGGCCTTTAACACCTAGGCTCTCCTGCCTACTAACACATAAGCCTACCAGCTTATAATTTCCTATCTCAGCAGCCTACAAAACATGTTTACAATTCATAATACAACCGGGGCTCGTCCTAGGTATATTATAATCCCCTCCCCTTATTTTTGCATTGTCCTCAGTGCACCTTATTTACAGAACATCACCAAGATTTTCAAAATATTCAAAAAGATGTAGGTATTCAGCCCGCATAGCATCCTCATGCTCCCATGTCACATCCTTAGGACCATACAAGCTCCACTGGACCTTTACAAGACCTATGGGTCGATTCCAGAGTTGTTTTCTCTTCCGGTCCAATATGCGCATCGGATGCACTTGCAAGACGCCTTCTTGCTGCACTGGAATCACATTCCAATCAATAACATGATTAGCATCAGGTATATATTTCTTAAGCAATGAAACATGAAGCACATTATGTACAGTCATAGATGTAGGAAATTCAAGCATATATGCAACTGGTCCAATCCTTTCTAGGATTTCAAATGGCCCACAATATCTGGCTGCCACCTTGGAATAGTTTCCTAGCTTCAGGAAACTTTTGTTGGCTTTCACTTTCAAGAAAACATGATCACCCACTTTAAAATCCCTTTGGGTTATGTTCTTATCAGCATAACTTTTCTTCCTGTCTTGGGCAGCCTTCAAATTCTTCTTAATCTTCAACATTTTCTCTTCCATTTCCTTGAGCAACTTTGGCCCAACCATTTTCCTATTAGCTGGGTTGTCCCAGCTTATTGTTGTATTACACTTTCTTCCATAAATTTCTTCAAGCGGGCTCATCTTCAGTGATGATTGATACGCATTGTTGTAGGAAAATTCTACCAAGTGTAGGTAGTCTTCCCATTTAGATGGTTTTTCCATCACATACATCCTTAACATATCTTCTATCACTTGGTTCACCCTCTTTGTCTGCCCATCAGACTCAGGATGATAAGCAGTAGTGAAGTTCATATTTGTTCCAAACCCTTTGAATAACCCATTCCAGAACTTTGAGGTAAATTTTGGGTCTCCGTCAGACACAATTGTTTTGGGAATACCATGCAATTTTGCTACTTCCCTCATATAGATATCAACAACATTAGCTTCCTTGTGAGTAGTCTTCAATGAAATAAAATGGGCAACTTTCATAATCTTATACACTGCCACCATGATGGAATCATGTTGATTGTTTATTTTGGGTAATCCTGTTGTGAAATCCATTGTCACCACTTCCCACATCCACTCATCAATGGGTAATGGTTGTAGAAACCCTGTTGGGTGCCTATGTTCATCTTTGACCTTCTGGCACTCCATACATTTGGCAATGTATTCTGCAATTTCCTTCTTCATACCCGGCCAAAAGTAATGGATCTTGACTGATGCCACTATTTTCTGATATCCACGGTGCCCAACATAAGGAACATTATGCATTTCTTTCAATATCATTATTCTCAAATCTTGGGAATTAGATACATAGATTCTATTTTTGTACAGGAGTGTTCCATCAGCTTCCAATTTATAATCTTCCACTCTCTATTGAATCTTACCTTGTTGTAGCTTTGCCACCAATTCCATGTACTGCAAATATGCATTTGCAGCTTCTGAAATTCTGCCTTTAATACCAGTTCGACACATGCTAATGGTTGTAGCATGTAATTCATGCACTCTCCTGTTGAGTGCATCGGCCACTTTGTTCTCCTTTCCTTTGATATGCTTGATATCAAATTCATACTCACAAAGGAATTCCAACCATCTACTCTGCCTAGAATTCAAGGTTGGATGATCAAAAAAATACTTCATACCATTATGGTCTGTCCTCAGTTCAAACCTCCTTCCCATGAGGTAGTGCCTCCATTTCTTCAAGGCATGCACTATGGCTTCCAACTCCAAATCATGAGTTGCATAGTTAATTTCATGATCCTTCATCTTTCTGGATTCATAACATACCACAAACTCATTATGAATGAGGATTCCACCCAGTCCTTCTTTGCATGAATATGTACACACTACAAAATATTCATTCAAATCTGCAATCCTCAATATTGGAGCACTGGTTAACAATTAATTCAATTGTTGGAATATTCTCTCACATTCTTCTCTCCATTGAAATATCTTCTCCTTCCTTTGCAAGGAAGTGATGTGGTGAGCTATATGAACCTTCTGTAATAGCCAGTTAGACCCATAAAGGATCTGACCTATGCCACATTCTTCGACGTTGACCATTCTCTAATGGATTCTATCTTCTCAAGATCCAAAACTATCCCATATTTTGAAATGATATTCCCCAGATAATGAATTTTGTTTTGATAAAATGAGAAATTGCTCAATTTGGCATACATTTGGTGCTCTCTTAGCACTTGCAACACCATCCTCAGATGTTGTTCATGCTCTTCCTTCGACTTGGAATACACCAAGATGTCATCCAAAAAGACTATGACAAACTTGTCTAGATATTCTCTAAATACACCATTCATTAGGCACATGAAAACAACAGGTGCATTTGATAATCCAAAGGGTACCACTGTGAATTCATAATGACCATACCCTGTTCTGAAGACGGTCTTGTTGATGTCTTCATCCTTTATCCTTACTTGATGGTACCCTAACTTGAGATCTATTTTTGAAAATATCTTGGCATCCTTCAACTGATCAAAGAGATCATCGATCCTTGGCAAAGGATACTTGTTCTTAATAGTCACTTTGTTCAACTGTCTGAAATCGATGCACAATCTCAGTGTCCCGTCTTTCTTTTTCACGAACAGGACCGGGGCACCCCAAGGTGACACACTTGGGCATATATACCCCTTCTTCATAATCTCTTCAAGCTACAATTGTAGTTCTTTCAACTCTGGTGTACTCATTTTGTAAGGAGTTTTTGACACTGGAGCTGCTCCAGGCATCAGGTTTATAGAGAATTCAATATCTCTCTTCAGGGGTAGTCTGGGTACCTCCTAGAATACATCTTCAAAATACTTTAATACTTCATGGTCTTCAATATTTGACACCTTATCATTAGGTTCTTCTTCTATATAGGCTGCAAATATTTGGCAGCCCTTCCTGTAACACTTCTTCAGCTGCGTTGTTGAGATTTCTCTGACAATAACTTCCCTTGGGATTCCTTACACTTTCCTTGGGTTTCCTTCCTCATCCAGGCAAGTGAATGCCTTTTTACGAAAGTATAATATGGCATGGTGTTGTTCCAACCAATCCATCCCAATTAGATAGTCATAGGAACCTAAAGGTAAGATGTTCAATTTGGCCCTTGTGCTTAGTCCATTAATGTACACTAGACAAAACTTAACCATATCAACAACCCTTCTCTTGGCTCCTGTAGGCAGCTTCACTAACCAATATTTTCCATTCTTGTTTCTTGGTATATGAAAACTTTACACCATTCTAGGATCTATATAAATATGACTAGCCCCTGAATCAATTAAAATAGTAATGGTTTGGTTTTTTTATCATACCTTCCACTTCAATCATATGTGACTAATATTCCCCTTGCTTATTGTACAGGGCTGCATAGATAATTGGTATTATACTTCCCATGTCCTCCACTATTTCTTCTTGTTGAACATTGTGGACAACTCTCACCTTGTCATTTATGTGGGGGCAATCTTTGTACCTATGATTTCCTTTGCAACCCCAACATTCCATAGGTGGTTGTCTTGGCATTTGCCCACCTATTTCATCCTTCCTCGGATCTCTAAAATATGGCTTTCCTTGAGGGATATTTATGAAAAAGGATGTCTTAGTTACCTTCTTCCTCTAATCCATCTTGAATTTCTTCTTTTCTTCCCAACCCTTCCGAAAAGTGGGCTTTTATCTTTGTTGCTCATATAAGAATTTTTCTCTCCTTATAGTTTCTTCCATAGTTTTAGGATCATCATACTGGATCTTTTCACTGATGGGAGATGGTAGTCCACTCAGATACCTTTGAATTTTGACAGTCTCATATTTGATGAAAGGGACATACTTCAGAAATTCCAAAAACCTTTGTACATATTCATCAATGGTTATGCTACCCAGCTTGAGTTCAAATAACTCTTTCATCTTTCTGTCATAGTATCTCTTAGAAAAGTATTTATTTTTGAAATACTTCTTGAATTCCTTACAAGTAACATTTTTCTCTTTAATGTATCGCACCTGCACAAGTTGATCCCACCACATGGATGCCTTTCCTTTTAGTAGATACATTGCAATTCTTCCTTCTGCATGAGAGGAATAATTCTGCAGTTGGAAATATTTCCTCATGCCAAGAATCCATGTCACAACATCTTCCTCCTTATGGTGTTCTCCATCAAATGTAGGAGGTTTACTCTTGTTCATTTCTCCCTTTAGTTCATCCACTCCATATTTCCTATTCTTTTTGATAGGAGATGGGATTGAACTACTATGTTGCCTCTTCTTAGAGTTCCCTTGGGAGTGATGATGGTGTCTGCCAACACTCCTTGATTTCCTCTTCTCATCAAGGAACCTGTGACTTCCTGATTTACTAGAGTCACTCCCCTTATCCAGTTTCTTTTCTATCCTTTCCAGGATCTATATCAACTTTATGTTGAATTCTCCCTGTTGTTCCCTAGTTTTCATGATCTATTTGTTATCTTCTCAATGAGTCTGGACATATTTATGCAATCTTTCAATGATTTTCATCAAGTTTCCTTCCTTATCTATCTCTTCTCCATGCCCATTGGAGTTTGATTCTTCAACTCCCAAATGGACATGCATTCCTTTAGCTTCATTCTCTGAACTGAAAGCATTATGTGCCTCCTCCATTTATCTGCACTACGTGGAAATTTGGTTCGGTTCTAACAATCATTAATTCTGCAAACACTATGTGCAGTCAACCAAAATTTGTCAAGCCATGAATCCTTAACAAATTGCATAGTATTCATAAACCAATCTGATTCAAGAAAATATTTAGATTCCATTTTCTTTTTCAGCTCTGCTCTACAATGATTTTTCGGGCACTAGCCCCTTTTTTTTAGCCCCCAACCCATGTGACCATGGGTTGTGGCCAAGCACTAGATTTATAGGTTCTTATTCAGGACTTCAAGCCTCCAACTTTGGAAGTTTTCAAAGAACATCACAACAAATCTCTCTCGAATTCTGAATTAACAAACTCGTGAAGTAGGGTGGATCAACAGTCCACGACTACCCAACATCCAATGGCTGACACCCACTGTGGAACTTCAAGCATCTGAGCTATGGGACTTCGGAGCTTCAGAGCTTTGGGATGTCATAGGATTTCACATCCACACACCCCCAACACCCTGAACCGTTAATCTTCGAACACTTCTAGGTCACCTTTAGTGACATTATTACGTCTCGTCACCTCGACATTACAAAACTTTTGAAATTTATTCCTTTTGTTCCCTTATGAACCATTCTTTTAAAGTGTCAAGTCTTCAGACTTCACAACTGGCACCATGCGTCCACTAGGACCCACAGTTTCCGTACTTGAACTAAGATATCGAATAGTCACATCACTTAACACATTTCAAATTATGGGGGCATGCATCCGTGGTTTGGAGTAACCCACCTTTCGTCCTGCAATTCCTCTGAAGCTGACATGTAACCCCTTGGGAAAATCATGGTTTGGATTGCGATATTTCCCTCAGAAATTAATTCCCATGCAATTTGGGTCCCTGCAATTCCTCCTGGTTGTCGATGTGGATGTATCGTGATCAATGCTAGTGTGCGCCCACCAACCTTTAACTATGTTATTCAACCTCAGGGCCCACATAGTACAGTTTTCAACATTCCATGTGGGGGCACGTGGTAGGTATAATAGAGGTACATGTCACCTCTAGGTGATGTCTTCATGACTCATCAGTTCGGCTCTTTGGTCTTTGGAGCTTCAGACTTCGGGAGTTTTAACTCCTCTACGCTCACTTTTTCCTAGAGCGCTTTCTCCCGGAGTTCTCGATCTACTAACACATGTCCTCCTTCACAATCAATGACTATGAGTGGCTTTGACACTTTGGGCTTCGGGAGTTTCAGACTCTTGCACACTCATTTTTCCCAAAGTGCTCTCATCCGAAGTTCATAATCTGCCGACGCGTGTCCTTCGCAATGGACGATTGTGATCTACTTTGGACTTCGGGACTTCGAGAGTTTGTCACACTCCACACTTGAAATCCTCCAAAGTGAATTTCCTCGAAGTCTCATATATGTTGACTCATACCCCTCTCATGACCAAAGGCCAGGATCTGCTTTGGCTATTTAACTTTCTCCTCGATCACAAAACTTTTGAAGTGCTCTTGCTCCAGAGTTTTGGATCTTGTGCCACTTGTCAATCTAGATTGGATGACTGTTGATCCTTTGCACTCAGATCTGATGACTTGGGATCTATTTCCTTCTTATAACTCTCCTTTTCTTTCCTGGACATGGATCTAATGGTCCAGACTCCTTCCAACAATAGATCTAATGACTGTTGTCATTCCTACTCCTGAGCTTCATTTCTCGAACCCCTTTCTCCTTAGATGCTTCCATCGACACTTACTCAACTTTTGAATCTATTCACTCCTTGCAACATATCTGCGCGTCCCTTCATGAGAAAACTCAAGCTATTTCTACCGATCTTTTGGAGTCAAATACTCTGTTGGCACACTCCTTGCACCCAAGGATGCTCTCAACCTCGAATTGTTTCCCTTTTGACAACAATTCACTTTGAAATATTTGTCTCGTTAACCACTAGCATGGCCCATCCATGCTCAGTGTCTAAACCATGTCTTTGATACCAATTTGTAACGTCCCCAGCTACCAACAGGCCAGGCAACGCCACTACTCTAACACTTCACTTAGATATGATATCCATTTGTAATGTCCCCAGCCACCAACAGGTCGGGCAACACCACAGAGGAACATACATATATATATCTATATATATAACATGCATTTATAATGAATTCAAAACAAATAACATAGATTTACTTCTACCATACAGACTCAAATGGAATTGACAGTAATTCCTACATGCAACAGAACACATGATAACATTTCAAGAATCACAGACATGCATAACATACATAATTAAGAAAAAAAATGATACTTATATTTTAACTGGAGTAAAACCCCCAACTGCGTGTAGACCCTCCACGAACCTCCTAGCCTTAGACCACACTACTCATCACTCTAAACAATGGGTCACCCTCGATATGGGACTAAACTCCATTGGGAAAGGGATTCCTAGGCTAGGCAAGGTCAATAGGAAAGTCACACAGTTTAAGAAGAAGGAGTCTCTCCCAGGAGCCACTTACGCCCACTTCTCATAGACTCTCATTCCCCACATGCTTGTCCCACCCTAGGATCATACACCTTCACTATCACATAGTCCATCGACTGCTTCACCTCCCTTACCTTGGGCTTTAGCAATAGGCCAAACCAGAATTGTCAGAGCTCTGTAGCAGCTATGGGACTTCCTCTAGGAGAAATCACTTCCTCAACACACTCTCTCACCTAGAGAGAGTTTCTCACAGGCCTGAGAACCTGCTTCTTCAATCCAAAACAACCTCTCTCACCTGGAGAGAGAGTTTCTCACAGGCCTAACAACCTACCTCTTCAACTGTGGGCTTGACAACCCGCTTCTTCAAACGACAATAGCTAATTCGAGTAAGGAAAGGGATGTCTTGGTAATTTACAGAGGTTTTCAATGGCCACGAGTTCAACAATGGAGGAAATGGCTAGCTGCACGCTTTCTTAGTGTGTGAGTGAACTCATGAGGAGAGATGGGGCAGACTAGTCTAGCATAGCGAAGATGGTGAAAGTGTGAGAGCAAAAATTGTCTGTGCATGACCCCCTTTCCGTGAGTGAGTTCTTGTCTATGTGTGAGTGAGTTCTTGTTATAACCCTAAACTAAACAAACCTACATACCTAGCATTAGGCCATTTTACTTGATATCTTTGCCAAGCCACCATTGAACAACTCTTCTAAAAACCCATGCTTTTAAAGATGTATGCTAGCTGCACCACTAAAACTTGCATACACACTCTAGCTGCACCACTACTGCCCACGTACACACACTAGCTGCACCATTACAACCTGCGTATACTGACAAAAATGCATGAAAAAGAAAATTTTCAAAGGGATATGGGCATTTGGGATGTTACCTAACCGTTTGACCACCCATAGCTAGTCACCCAACTGTTTCTATCTTTTTTGGCCTATAAAATAAGGGGTTAGGGTCCCATTCCAGGAGGAAGCACAAGAAGAAACTCTACCCATTTTTGTATTCCCCCTTTGCCCCAATATTTTGCAGACATAATTCCCTTTTCCTCCATTGCAAATCCTTTCCATTTCCCTAGAGAGGACTGAAGAGGAGAAGGATACATGGAAGCAGTTGGTGCATGGTGAAGAGGAGCCCGAACCAGGTTCGAGGAGCAGTCACCGATCTCATTGTAAGTAAACTTTGTGATTTTAATAAAAGGAATACTTTTTCTGTCTTGCCATATGATGTGTCTAATCTTCATATTTGATTTATGTTTTATTAGGACGTCTAACCCACTAATTCATGTCTAACCCGCATAACATCCTCATGCTCCCATGTCGAATCCTCAGGACCATACCATCTCCACTAGACCCTTACAAGACCTATGGCTCGATTCTGGAGTTGTTTTCTCTTCCTGTCCAATATGCACACTGGATGCACTTGCAAGACACCTTTTTTCTCCACCGGAATCACATTCCAATCAATAACATGATTAGCAGCAGGTATATATTTCTTAAGCAACGAAACATGAAACACATTATGTACAGTCATAGATGCAGGAAATGCAAGCATATATGCAACTGGTCCAATCCTTTCTAGGATTTCAAATGGCCCACAATATCTGTCTTCCAACTTGGAACAGTTTCCTAGCTTCAAGAAACTTCTGTTGGCTTTCACTTTCAAGAAAACATGATCACCCACTTTAAACTCCCTTTGGGTTCTGTTCTTATCAACATAACTTTTCTGCCTGTCTTGGGTAGCCTTCAAATTCTTCTTAATCTTCAGCATTTGCTCTTCCATTTCCTTAAGCAACTTTGGCCCAACCATTTCCCTATCAGCTGGGTTGTCCCAGCTTATTGGTGTGTTACACTTTCTTTCATAAAGTGCTTCAAGCGGGCTCATCTTCAGTGATGATTGATACCCATTGTTGTAGGCAAATTCTACCAAGTGTAGGTAGTCTTCCCATTTAGATGGTTTTTCCATCACATACATCCTTAACATATCTTCTATCACTTGGTTCACCCTCTTTTTCTGCCCATCGGACTCAGGATGATAAGCAGTGTTGAGGTTCATATTTGTTTTGAACCCTTTGAATAACCCCTTCCAGAACTTTGAGGTAAGTTTTGGGTCTCTGTCAGACACAATTGTTTTGGGAATACCGTGCAATTGTGCTACTTCCCTCATATAGATATCAAAAACATTAGCTGCCTTGTGAGTAGTCTTAAATGGAATAAAATGGGCATCTTTCATAAGCTTATCCTCCACCACCATGATGGAATCATGTTGATTATTTGTTCTGGGTAATCCTGTTCTGAAATCCATTGTCACCACTTCCCACTTCCACTCAGGAATGGGTGATGGTTGTAGAAACCTTGTTGGGTGCCTATGTTCAGCTTTGACCTTCTTGCACTCCATACATTTGGTGATGTATTCTGAAATTTCCTTCTTCATACCTGGCCAAAAGTAATGGCTCTTGACTGCTGCCACTGTTTTCTGATATCCAGGGTGCCCAACATAAGGAACATTATGCATTTCTTTCAATATCTTTATTCTCAACTCTTGGGAACTAGGTACATAGATTCTATTTTTGTACAGGAGTGTTCCATCTGCTTCGAATTTATAATCTTCCACTCTCTATAGAATCTTACCTTTTTGTAGCTTTGCCACCAATTCCATGTACTACAAATATGCATTTGCAGCTTCCAAAATTTTTCCTTTAGTACTAGTTCAACACATGCTAATGGTTGTAGCATGTAGTTCATGCACTCTCCTACTGAGTGCATCGACCACTTTGTTCTCCTTTCCTTTGATATGATTGCTATCAAATTCGTACACACAAAAGAATTCCAACCATCTACTCTGCCTAGAATTCAAGGTTGGATGATCAAAAAAATACTTCATACCATTATGGTCTATCCTCAGTTCAAACCTCCTTCCCATGAGGTAGTGATCATTTCTTCAGGGCATGCACTATGGCTGCCAACTCCAAATCAAGAGTTGCATAGTTATTTTCATGATCCTTCATCTTTCTGGATTCATAACATACCACAAACCCATTATGACTGAGGATTTCACCCAGTCCTTCTTTGCATGAATATGTACACACTACAAAATATTCATTCAAATTTGCAATCCTTAGGATTGGAGCACTGGTTAACAATCACTTCAATTGCTAGAAGCTTCTCTCACATTCTTCTCTCCATTGAAATATCTTCTCCCTCCTTTGCAAGGAACTGATGCAGTGAGCTATACTTGAGAAACCTACATTGAACCTTTTGTAATAGCCAACTAGACCCATAAAGGATCTGACCTATGCCACATTCTTCGACGCTGACCATTCTCTAATGGATTCTATCTTCTCAGGATCCACAACTATCCAATATTTTGAAATGATATGCCCCAGATAATGAATTTTGTTTTGATAAAATGAGCACTTGCTCAATTTGGCATACAGTTGGTGCTCTCTTAGCACTTGCAACACCATCCTCAGATGTTGTTCATGATCTTCCTCCGACTTGGAATACGCCAGGATGTCATCCAAAAAGACTATGAAAAACTTGTCTAGATATTCTCTGAATACACCATTCATTAGGCACATGAAAACAACGAGTGCATTTGATAATCCAAAGGGTACCACTGTGAATTCATAATGACCATACCTTGTTCTAAAGGCGGTCTTGCTGATTTTTTCATCCTTTATCCTTACCTCATGGTACCCTGACCTAAGATATATTTTTGAAAATATCTTGGCATCCTTCAACTGATCAAAGAGATCATCGATCCTTGACAAAGGATACTTGTTCTTAATAGTCACTTTGTTCAACTATCTAAATCGATGCACAATCTCAATGTTCCATCTTTCTTTTTCATGAACAGGACCGGGGCACCCCAAGGTGACACACTTGGGCGTATATACCCCTTCTTCAAAATCTCTTCAAGATGTAATTGCAGTTCTTTCAACTCTGGTGTACTCATTCTGTAAGGATTTTTTGACACTGGAGTTGCTCCATGCATCAGGTTTATAGAGAAATCAATATCTCTCTTCAGGGGTAGTCCGGGTACCTCCTGGAATACATCTTCAAAATCCTTTAATATTGCATGGTCTTTAATATTTGACACCTTATCGTTAGGTTCTTCTTCCATATGGGCTGCAAATATTTGGCAGCCCTTCCTGTAACACTTCTTTAGCTGCGTTGCTGAGATTTCTTTGGCGATAACTTCCCTTGGGATTCCCTACACTTTCCTTGGGTTTCCTACCTCATCTAGGAAAGTGAATGCCTTGTTACGAAAGTCTAATATGGCACGGTGTTGGTCCAACCAATCCATCCCAATTAGATAGTCATATGAACCTAAAGGTAAGATGTTCAATTCATCCCTTGTGCTTAGTCCATTCATGTCCACTGGACAAAACTTAACCATCTCAACAACCTTTCTCTTGGCTCCTATAGCTAGCTTCACTAACCAAGATTTTCCATGCTTGTTTCTTGGTAAATGCAAACTTTCCACCATTCTAGGATCTATATAACTATGACTAGCCCCTGAATCAATAAAAATAGTAATGGTTTTGTTTTTTATCATACCTTCCACTTCAATCATATGTGGCTGATATTCCCCTTGCTTTTTGTCCAGGGCTGCATAGATAATTGGTATTCTACTGCCCATGTCCTCCATTTTTTATGCTTGTTGAACATTGTGGACAACTCTCACCTTGTCATTTATGTGGGGGAAATCTTTGTACCTATGATTTCCTTTACAACCCCAACATTCCATAGGTGGTTGTCTTGGCATTTTCCCACCTGTTTCAACCTTCTTGAGCTCTCTAAGACCTGGTTTTCCTTGAGGGATATTTCTAAAAAAGGATGTATTAGTTCCCTTCTTCCTCTAATCCATCTTGAATTTCTTCTTTTCTTCCCAACCCTTCCGAAAAGTGGGTTTTTATCTTTGTTTCTCATATAAGCATTTTTCTCTCCTTATAGTTTCTTCCATAGTTTTAGGATCATCATACTAGATCTTGTCACTGATGGGAGATGGTAGTCCACTCAAATACCTTTGAATTTTGAGAGTCTCATCTTTGATGAAAGGGAAATACTTCAGCAATTCCAAAAACCTTTGTTCATATTCGTCAATGGTTATGCTACCCAGCTTGAGTTCAAAGAACTCTTTCATCTTTCTATCATAGTATCTCTTAGTAAAGTATTTATTTTTTAAATACTTCTTGAATTCCTTACAAGTAAAATTTTTCTCTTTAATGTGTCACACCTGCACAAGTTGATCCCACCACATGGATGCCTTTCCTTTTAGTAGATAAATTTCAATTCTTCCTTCTGCATGAGAGGAATAATAATGCAATTGGAAATATTTCCTCATGCCGAGAATCCATGTCACAACATCTTCCTCCTTCTGGTGTTCTCCATCAAACGTAGAAGGTCTAATCTTGTTCATTTATCCCTTTAGTTCATCCACTCCAGATTTCCTATTCTTTCTGATAGGATATGGTCTTGAACTACTATGTTCCCTCCTCTTACAGTGCCCTTGGGAGTGATGATGGTGTCTGCCAACACTCCTTGATTTCCTCTTCTCATCAAGGAACCAGTGACTTCCTAATTTACTAGAGTCACTCACCTTATCCAATTTCTTTTCTATCCTTTCCAGGATTTGTATCAACTTTATGTTGAATTCTCCCTATTGTTCCCTGGCTTTCATGATCTTTTTGTTATCTGCTTAGTGAGTCTGAACATATTTTTGCATTCTTTCAATGATTTTTATCATGTTTCCTTCCTTCTCTATCTCTTCTCCATGCCCATTGGAGTTTGATCCTTCAAATCCCAAATGGACATGCATTCCTTTAGCTTCATTCTCTGAACTGAAAGCATTATGTGCCTCCTCCATTTCTTTGCACTACATGGAAATTTGGTTCGGTTCTAACGATTGTTAATTCTGTAAACACAATGTGCATTCAACCAAAATTTGTTAGGCCATCAGTCCTTAACAAATTGCATAGTATTCATAAACCAATCTGATTCAAGAAAACATTCAAATTCCATTTTCTTTTTGAGATCTACTCTGTAATGATTTTTCGGGCACTAGCCCCTTTTTTTTATCCCCCAAACCATGTGACCATGGGCTATGGGCAAGTTCTAGATCTATAGGCTCTTATTCAAGACTTCGGACCTCCAGCTATGGAAGTTTTCAAAGAACATCACAACAAATCTCTCCGAGTTTAGAATTAACGAACTCACGAAGTAGGCTGGATCAACGGTCCACGACTACCCAACATCCAATGGATGATACCCACTATGGAACTTCAGGCATATGAGCTATGGGACTTTGGAGCTTTAGATCTTTGAGACGTCAGAGGATTTCACATCTGCACTCCCCCAACACCCTGAACCATTAATCTCCGAACACTTCCAGGTCACCTTTAGTGACATTATTACATCTCGTCACCTTGACATTATGAAACTTTAGAAATTTATTCCTTTCGTTCCTTTATAAACCATTCTTCTAGAGTGTCAAGTCTTCCGACTTCATAACTAGCGCCACGCGTCCACTAGGACCCACAGTTTCCATACTTGAACTAAGATATCGAATAGTCACATCACTTAACACATGTCCTGCAATTCCTCTAAAGCTGACATGTAACCCCTTGGGAAAATCATGGTTTGGATTGTGATATTGCCCTAAGAAATTAATTCCCATGCAATTTGGGCCCCTGCAATTCCTCCTGGCCGTCGATGTGGATATATCTTGATCAACGCCAGTGTGGGCCCATCGACCTTTAACTATGTTATTCAACCTTAGGGCCCACATAGTATAGTTGTCAACATTCCAGGTGGGGGCATATGGTAGGTATAGGAGAGGTACATGTCACCTCTAGGTGATGTCATCGTGACTCACCACTTTGGCTCTTTTGTCTTTGGAGCTTCATACTTCGGGAGTTTCAACTCCTCTATGCTCACTTTTTACCAGAGCACTTTCCCCCGGAGTTCTCAATCTACTGATGCATGTCCTCCTTCACGATCAGTGACTATGAGTGGCTTCAACACTTTGGGCTTCAAGAGTTTCCGACTCTTGCACACTCGTTCCTCCCGAAGTTCTCTCACCCAAAGTTCATAATCTGTCGATACGTATCCTTCGCAATGGACGGTTGTGATCTACTTTGGCCTTCGGGACTTCGGGAGTTTGTCACACTCCACACTTGAAATCCTCCAAAGTGATTTTCCTCTAAGTCTCATATATGTTGACTCATACCCCTCTGGTGACCAAAGGCCAGGATCTGCTTTGACTATTTCACTTTCTCCTCGATCACAAAACTTCTGAAGTGCTCTTGCTCCGGAGTTGTGGATCTTGTGCCACTTGTCAATCTGGATTGGATGACTATCGATCCTTTGCGCTCAAATGTGACGGCTTGGGATATGTTTCCTTCTTAGAAATCTCCTTTGCTTTCTCGGACATGGATCTAATGGTCCAGACTCCTTCCAACAACAGATCTAAGGAATGTTGTCGCTCCTCCTCCTGAGCTTCATTTCTCGAACCCCTTTCTCCTTAGAGGGCTCCATCGACACTTACTCGGCTTTTGGGTGTATTCACTCCTTGCAACATATCTGCGCGTCCCTTCATGAGAAAACTCAAGCTATTTCTACTGATATTTTTGAGTCAAATACTCTATCGACATACTCCTTGCACCCAAGGATTCTCTCAACCTCAAATTGTTTCCCTTTTGACAACAATTCACTTTGAAATATTTGTCTCGTTAACCACTAACATGGCCCATCCATGCTCAGTTTCTAAACCATGGCTCTGATACCAATTTGTAACATCCCCAACCATCAATAGGCCAGGAAACACCACTACTCTGACACTTCACTTAGCTCTGATATCCATTTGTAACATCCCCAGCCACCAACAGGTCGAGAAACACCACAGAGGAACATACATACATACATACATACATACATACATACATACATACATACATACATACATATATATATATATATATATATATATATATATATATA
>JZKD02S2074581.1:595353-615167 GCA_000966675.3 Picea glauca
AATCACAGACATGCATAACATACATAATTAAGGAAAAAAATGATACTTATATTTTAACTCGAGCAAAAACCACCAATTGTGTGCAGACCCTCCATGAACCTCCTATCCTTAGACCACACTGCTCATCAATCTAAACAGTGGGTCACCCTCGATATGGGACTAAACTCCATCGGGAAAGGGATTCCTAGGCTAGGCAAGGTTAATGGAAAATTCACACAGATTAAGAAGAAGGAGTCTCTCCAAGGAGCCACTTATGCCCACTACTCACAGACTCTCATTCCCCACATGCCTATCCCACCCTAGGAGTATACACCTTCACTGCCACACAGTCCATCGACTGTACCACCTCCCTTACCTTGGGCTTCAGAAACAGGCCAAACCAGAATTCTCAGAGCTCTATAGCAGCTATGGGACTTCCTCCAGGAGAAATCACTTCCTCAACACACTCTCTCACCTGGAGAGAGTTGCTCACAAGCCTGACAACCTACTTCTTCAATCCACAAAAACCTCTCTCACCTGGAGAGAGAGTTTCTCATAGGCCTAACAACCCGCCTCTTCAACTATGGGCTTGACAACCCGCTTCTTCAAACCAGAATAGCTAATTCAGTTAAGGAAAGGGATGTCTCGGTAATTTACAGAGGTGTTCAATGGCCATGAGTTCAACAATGGAGGAAATGGATGGCTACGTGCTTTCTTAGTGCGTGAGTGAACTCACGAGGAGAGATGGGGCAGACTGGTCTAGCATAGCGAAGATGGTGAGAACGTGAGAGAAAAAATTGTATGTACATGAACCCCTTTCCGTGAGTGAGTTCCTACCTATGCGTGAGTGAGTGCATGCACGTGAGTGCCTTTTATAACCCTAAACTGCATAAACCAACATACATGGCATTAGGCCATTTTACTTGATATCTTTTCCAAGCCATCATTGAACAACTCTAAAAACCCATGATTTTAAAGATGTATGCTAGTTGCACCACTACAACCTGCGTACACACTTTAGCTACACCACTACCACCCATGTACACACACTAGCTACACCATTACACCCTGCGTATACTAAAAAAAATTGGTGAAAAATAAAATTTGCAAAGGGATATGGGCATTTGGGATGTTACCTAACCGTTTGACCGCCCATAGCTAGTCACCCAACTGTTACTATATTTTTTGGCCTATAAAATAATGGGTTGGGTTCCCATTCCCGGAGGAAGCACAAGAGAAAAGAAACTCTACCCATTTTTGTATTCCCCCTTTACCCCAATATTTTGCAGCCATAATTCCCTTTTCCTCCATTGCAAATCCTTGCCATTTCCCTAGAGAGGAATGAAGAGGAGAAGGATACATGGAAGCAGTTGGTGCATGGTGAAGAGGAGCCTGGATCAGGTTCGAGGAGCAGTCGTTGATCTCATTGTAAGTAAACTTTGTGATTTTAATAAAAGGAATACTTTTTCTGTCCCGCCATATGATGTGTCTAATCTTCATATTTGATTTATGTTTTATTAGGACATCTAATCTTCATATGTGTCTAATGCAGGTCATCCTTGGGAGGATACTTATAGTCAAGGAGAAATAGAATGCAAAAGGATCGACACCGAACACAGGGTTTAAGGTAGAGTTACCATATATTTTTACTTGTTATTTCATGCATGAATGTGGGGTATAGTTGGGGTAGTTTTAAAAGTAGGATACTTTTAGATTGCATCCCCCTTTACAACTGCATGTACCTAAGCTGACATGTGTCTCTCATAAAGCATGTTCCTTCCCTTTGGAAGTCACCTATCCTCCCTAAGGAACTTAGGATAAAAACATATCCTTCTAAACAACTTTTCGAATAATAATAAATTATTATTCTCTTGAACTTAAGCCCCTAGACTTAGCCCCTCTTTCCAACCTCTCAACCCCCTTTCCCTTACCCAACCTAGTGGAGTATATTCCCCCATTCTATTTTATCGTGTTCAGTCTACACACAAAGATGTTTTTATATTAATAATATGAATATTTACATGTACAAAATAGGATCCTAGCCTTTAACACCTAGGCTCTCTGACCTACTAACACATAAGCCTACCAGCTTATAATTTCTTGGATTACCAACCTACAAAACATGTTTACAATTTATAATACAACTGGGCTCATCCTAGGGATATTACACTCAGGACTCGCAGTTGTGAGCAAAACTGAACACAGGAAAAATAATCTCAGACATGCAGGCCTTGATTCATGGCTGGAATACACCAACAATCTATACAACAAACAAAACCATGGCTCCTCTCCAACAGTTTGTTTTCCTTTCCCAAGCCAAGACACGAAATGAGGAAAGGCAAGTGGGTGAAATAATGAATGGAGTGAGAACATAATGAAAGGTGTGAACAACGAGAAATTGAGTGAGTGAGTGAATGAGTGAAGAAGAAGAAGCTAGAAGAACAAGAACAAGAACCCCCCAAACAAACCAAGGACGAGTTTATGTAATTCTTGGAATTAAGGAACCACTTGTCCTCCCCCCCAAGAATCTCATGTAATTGTTATTCTCCATTTAAAAAAAATGGGTAAATAAAGTATAAAATAAATACTTAGCCCCTCAAGCCCCCTCTCTTATGGAATCATAGCCCTCTATAAATATTTTCCTTGTCCATCTAGCAGTCAATGATGTATTTATTAATAATAATGATTAAAACATTACATTTCCTAGGCACACTGGCCTCTTTCAATTGTTTGGCCACCCTGGCCTTTCATGGATTAACAAAATACATTATTTAATACGGTGATCGAAACCTGGGGTGTTACATAGAATTATTACCTCCCAACTCACCCAAAGATCATCTTCGAGAGGAAAAACACTCTGAGGCCAGAAGTGTTTTTACCCCGTTGCTTGAACACCCAGAAGGAGATAAATTTCGAGAAGGTTTTGTACTCCCTGCAAATCCACACTTGACTGACTCTTTCGATCCCCTCCTTCTTCAAGTAAAATCCATCAAAGAACCTGAACTTGGTACTGATTAACAACATCTCTTGTACTCTATGAACATGTCGCGAGCATGGAAACCCAACAGATCCATTTATCATATGGATAAACCACACCACCAAGGGTTTCAGGTCCATCTGACCCTATGCGTAACCCTGAACAACCTCGCGATATCCTTGTTAGAGTAGATAAAATCATAGATTCTACTTTCAAACTCTTGCGACTTAATAAATCACATGGTTCTTCATGTACCCCTCAACCCCCCATATCTAGTATCTCCCATATATTCCAAACTCATTTTCCCGAGTCCTCCCCCATCCACTCTACACCACAACTGAATCAGTCAAATGACGCCACAACCCAAACATCAACAATGACATTTGTATCATATGTTGTCCCCACCATTGTATCACCACCTTTAAGAACATAACCCTTTACACGCCCCACTAAGGGGAAACCTTTGTTTACCCCATTGTTCTTAGGAGGTGATCCCAACCTCTTTAGACAAAAACCTTCATCGGTAGGATTTCCTCCCCAAGGAAACCAAATAATGGGTTTTGGCGAACAAATATCCATGCGCTAGCCTTTCACTGGGTGACAACCCCTGTACCCAGGACAAATGTCCAACCAACATCTTGTCGGGGAGCAAACCTTGACTTCCCTATCATTTTTAACAGGGGTATTACCTACTATTGGGATCCAACCTTTATCTATCTGGGGGAAGCTACCCACTAGAGGGAAACCCCCAGCTTTAGGGCCATATTCTCTCTAGGGACACTAATCAACTAGGGGGAAACCCCCAACTACCTAACAATAATCATCATGGGGCCCGACTATTCCTTCTACCACTAGCCTACTATATGGCCATCCATACCCATGAATATATAATACCATATGGAACCAACCTACTCAACTGGAAGGACCCCCCTAGAGGCCCACCCTATGGTGGAGGACCTCTCGACGGACCTCCTATCGGAACACCCCACGGTGGAGGGGGACAACCCTATGGTGGAGGACCCCCTAGAGGACCGCCTTATGGAGGAGGACCTCCTGGGGGACCAACTTATGGAGGAGGAACCCTTAGAGGACCGCCCTATGGGGGAGGAACTCTTGGGGGACCACCTTATGAAGGAGGACCCCCTGGAGGATTTCCCTATGGCGGAGCCCCCCTTAGAAAACCACCTTCCAAAGGAGGAACTCTAGAAAAACACCCATATGGAGGAGGACCACATAACCCACCTCCACAGGTCAACAAAGAAATTCCATTTTTAGCAACCTTATATTTTCCTGATATTTCAAGGTTCACTAATGATCCCATATGACACTCCTCTTTAGGGCCCCCCATTCCTGCCAAACTCCTTTATGATATTCCAAAGTTCGATGGAAAGCATGGAGAAGATCCAAACAATCACGTAATGTCTTTCCACCTATGGTGTTATTCGAACTCCTTGATGGATGATTACATCTTACTACAACTTTTCCAACGAACTCTTATAGGAGCCATAGCCAAATGGTATATAGAACTGTTATGAAACTCCTTTGACGACTTTAATTCCCTTGCTATGAAATTTTTGACACACTTACAATTACCGATAAGATATGAAACTAGTACTGAGATTTTAACATACTTATGCCAGTCGACCTCCACCCATATTTATGATCACATCCATGAGTGGTGACATTGGCGATGGCTATTTAAAGCCACAATCCTAGACCAACTATTAGCTAATTGGTTTACCAAGTCTCTTCTTCCACCTATCGCTCGAGATGTCACCATTGGGAGGCATCATTATACTAGCAAAGTTGCTCTGGCGTTTTGGTGTAAAGGTGTGGGAAAGGGGCTTACCCCTCCGAGGCTTAACAAAATGTAGTGGAATGATAGTATATTGGGGATTCTTCTTGAGAATCGACTGTTTACATTTGGTCTCATAACTTCGTGAACCTCGAAATTTGTTCGAGGTCCTCTGAATCTTTTTTCGGTCCTCTTGTTCTTAGTCCTCTTGAGGAATTTTAGACTTGATATCCTGCCCATACTGTCAGACCTGACTGTCGATTGTACCCACCCGGAGGTTGACTACGAGTTGGTGACTTTAGTCGACATAATATTTAGGGCTCTTACACAAGGTGATGACAAAGAAGAGTCTTCCATATACCTGGATTAGACGTTGGTCAAACTCACTCGGGCTCCTTGGAGGGAGACCCACAGATAGACCGTAGGGAAGCTTGCACCAAGGTGTAAGTCTATTAAGCATGCCGCCAATGTAACTAATCCACCCACTTATTCCCTGGCCCTTCTCACATGTCCCCACGATGTTGAATTTCATCACCAACTAGTGAGCCCATGGCGAGAATCTTTGGTTTGTTAGTTTGATTTCTAGATTCTTTTTTAGCATATGATTCTTTTCTTTTCTTTAGTAGGATATAGGACTATCATTGTTACATCTCATCCTGGCTAATCAAAATGTGTGTCAGTCTCAGAAGATGGTAGGCTTTCCTCTGCTACATTACGAACTATTACCTCCCATGCTCCTTGCCCACCCCTTGCCACCAAAACACCAGAGTAAATTTGCTAGTTCTTTCTCCCCATTTCACATGGAAATGGATTGGTTCTTATAGGGATTTAGAGATAAGGCCATATGATTAATGGGATAATATCTTCAGGCTTATACTGGAAGCCTTCTTGATACTAAACCCCAATAAATCAGAGAGAGGTCTCATCCATCGCAACCAAATCTAAAAAAGGGAGCTTCTAGGCTCTTTCATGACCTAAGTAAACAGACAGAGCGACCCAGTCGCAACTTGGAAGTCAGGAAAGAGCGATCGACCCCTTTGGTCGCGAGCTTGAGAAATGAAAAGGAAACCGAAGGGATATTAGGCTATAAACTCAATGGGAAGATGATGACTGATGAGTGAATTTGGTAGGTGACCTCTAGGAGATGATGTCTCAGTGATTAGGGGGTTAATAATGCTATAACATAGGGTCAGGAACATATTTATTTAATAAGAATACATTAAAGACATTATGCACTCTCATGGATGCATGAAATGTTAAGATGTATGCAACTGTACCTATCTTTTCTGAGATCTCAAAAGGCCTACAATATCTTGCTACAACTTTGGGAAATGACCTAATCTTAGCGAAATTATTTTATCTTTAACTTTTAGAAAAACATGTTCCCCCACTTTAAAATCTCCAAAAAAATTGTTCTTTTCTACATAACTTTTCTTCCCATCCTAGGGAGCTTCTAAATTCTACTTTATCTTTTCCATTTGCTCTTCCATTTCCTACAATAAATCTATCCCAATGAAAACTCTTTATGTTGGGTTATCCCAACTCACTTGTGTGCTACACTTCCTTCCATACAATGCTTCAAATGGGATCATTTTTAACGAATCATGATACGCATTATTGTAAGCGAATTCAACTAAATAGATATAATCTTCTGGTCCATCACATACATTCTAATCATTTCTTCAATGATTATGTTTTTCCTCTTTGTTTTTCCATATAACTCTGGGTGATACGCTATACTAATATTTTCATTTGTCCCAAAGCCTTTGAACAAAACTTTCCAAAAATTGGATGTGAAACTTGGATTTCTAACTGAAACAATCTCCTTCGACACTCCATGTAACCTGGCAACTTCTTTCCTATAGATATCTACAATATTTGATTCCTTGTGTGTAGTATTTTCTCGAATAAAATGTGCAGCCTTAGTTAATTTATCCACAACTACCATGATGTAATCATGTTGCTTCACTGTTCTGGGTAACTTTGTAATAAAATCAATTGTAACCACTTCCCATTTCCACTCAAGAATGGGAAATGGTTGTAGCATCTCCACTATATGTGTAATGTACCCAACCACCCACAGGCTGGGCTATGCTACTTCAATCTCGATTTTGAGCTAGTTTTGAATTATGATAAATTTGTAATTAATAAAGATGCATGAAATATTCACATGCATAGATCAAGATTCATGATACAACATAAAATTAATGAACCATATTTCATGCAAAACAATACCCAACATGCATGCATAATATATATACAAATTTCATAGATAAATAAATACACAGTGAAAATAAATATACAGGTAAATGAAGCCATGATAGAGAGAACTTATCTTTCATGAAATGAATCACCAACTGGCTGCTGACCAAGGACGTTCCACCCAACCGTAGACACTGTTGTTCCAAGTCTCAACAACAACGTCACCCCCGATACAGGGATATCAGTTCACAAGTATGGTTCCAGGGTGTCACTCGGCTTCCCAAAGTAGTCAATACTCAATCTCTCATAGGATTTTCAGCACACACAACAATCCAAAGTACACCATTTCTCATCTTCCCATCCTACACAACCCAAGGGAATAGACCCCCTTCTCTTCCATGCAGTCCCTCATGATGTCCACCTCCTTCCAGGGCTCCAATGCATCTGGTCAAGAATCTCCATGCTAGGACTCTCATGATTCGTAGTTGTGGGAAAATCTTAATGCATTCCAATGCATCTTAGACATGCATGCAATAATTCATGGCTATAATACACCAATAGTCATTACTTCCAACCAAACCATGGCTCCTCTCCATAATTTGTTTCTCCTTCCCAAGCCAAGATCAAAATGAATGAATAATGAAGAGTGGGTTAAAGAGTGAATGGATGAACGAATGAATGAATGAGTGAATGTGAACAAGTGCGTGAGTGAAGAAGAAACCCCCAAATATACCAAAGATGGGTCTATATAATTCTTGGAAATAGAGAACCACATGGACCTCCCCCAAGAAGCTCATGTAACTGATATTATCCATTAAAAAAAAATGGGTAGATAAAAATATAAAATAAATACTTATCCCCTCAAGACCCCTCTCTTGTGGAATCATAGCCCCCTATAACTCTTTTCCTTTTCCGTCTAGCAACCAGTGATGTATTTATTATTAATAATTATCAAAACATTACATTTCCTAAGCACACTGGCCTCTTTTAATTGTTTGGGCACTCTGGCCTTTCATTAACAAAATACATTATTTAATACGGGGATCAAAACCTGTGGTATCACATTTCCCTCCCCCTTATTTTAACATTGTCCTCAGTGCATATACAAAATATAAAACAAAATTTTAAAATTTATTCAAAAATTCATCGATACTCTTCCCGCATGGCATGTTCATGCTCCCAAGTAGCATATTTAGGACTGTAGCAGATCCACTGGACTTTTACTAGCTCTATAACTCGATTCCTGAGAATTTTGAATTTTCTGTCCAATATTCGCATTGGTTGGACTTGAAAGTATCTATTTGTCTCTACCTAAATTATATGCCAATCAATAACATCGTTAGGATCATGTACATATGTTTTTAGCAAAGATCCATGAAATACATTATCAACATTCATGGAAGTAGGCAATACAAGCATGTATGCAACTAGCCCTATTATGTCCAATATCTCAAATGGACCACATAATCTGGCTTCTAGCTTTGTACAACTACCCAACTTCAAAGATCTCTTCTTGGGCTTCACTTTTAAAAGCACATTCTCCCCCACTTTAAATTCTCTAGCTGTCCTATTCTTATCTGCATAAATCTTCTGTCTATCTTGAGCTGCCTTTAAATTTTGCTTAATCCTAACCACTTGGTCTTCCATATCCTTGAGCAATTCTTTTCCAAGTACCACTCTATCTACTGGGTTGTCCCAACTCACTGTAGTATTGCATTTCCTACCATACAAATATTCAAATGGGCTCATTTTCAATGAAGCTTGATACCCGTTATTATAGGAAAACTCAACCAAGTGCAAGTAATATTCCCACTTAGAGGGCTTATCCATCACATACATTCTCAACATGTCTTCAATTACATGGTTGACTGTCTCTTTCTTCCCATCTGACTGTGGATGGTATGTTGTGCTAAATTTCATATTTGTACCAAATACTTTAAACAATCCCCTCCATAATTTTGAAGTAAAATTTGTGTCTCTGTCTGAGACAATTTCCTTAGGTATCCCATGCAACCTAGCAATCTCCATCATGTAAATGTATGCAATATTAGTTGTTGTATGAGTCATTTTTACAAGAAAAAAATGAGAAACCTTTGTCAATTTATCAACCACTACCATGATTGAATCATGTTGTCTTGTTGTATTAGGCAATTTAGCTATAAAATCAATGGTTACCACTTCCCATTTCTTCTCTGGAATTGCTAATGGTTGTAGCAAACCCATTAGGTGCCTATGCTCAACCTTCACTCTCTGACATTCCATACATATGGAAATGTAATTAGCAACATATTTTTTCATTCCTGGCCAAAAGAATTGGTTTCTCACTGTTGTAATTGTTTTCTGGTAACTCGGATATCTGGCATATGGAACATTATGCATTTCTTTTAATACCAAATTCCTAAGTTCTTCGGAACTAGAAACATAAATTCTATTTTTATGCATAAGTAATCCATCTTCCTTCATCTCATAGTCTTTAATTTTCTATTGTACATTTTCTTGTTGTAATGTTTGCTTTACCTGTAGGTAATGATGATCTATGACAAAAACATTTAAAATTATTCTCTTTAAATCTGAATGATGCATACTAACAACTGTATCATGCATGGGATGTACTCTTCTACTAAGTGTATCAACAAATTTATTTTCTTTTCCTTTGGTATGATTGATGTCAAAATCGTATTCACTTAAAAATTATAGCCATATCGTTTGTATGGCATTCAAAGTTGGATGTTCAAAAATATATTTCAGACCATTATGGTCTGTTCTCAATTCAAATCTCTTCCCCATGAGATAATGCATCCACATCTTCAAAGCATGAACAATGGAAACAAGTTCCAAGTCATCTGTGGCATAGTTCCTCTCATGTTCTTTAATCTTTCTGGACTCATAACCAATGGCATGTCCATTTTGAGTGAGGAATCCACCAAGTCCTTCCTTGCATGCATATGTACATACCACAAAACTTCCATTTGAGTCAACAATATTTAAAATAGGAGCACTAGCAAGTAATTATTTCAACAAATTAAAGTTCTCTTCACACTCAAAGGTCCATTCAAATTTAATTCCCTTCCTTTTCAAAGAAGTGATGGGATGAGCAATCTTAGAGAACCCTACTATAAATCTTCTGTAGTAACCTACTAACCCCATAAAGGATCTGATTTCTGAAACATTCCTGGGTGTTGTCCATCCTCTAATGGCTTCAATCTTCTCTAGATCCACTACTATACTGTGTTATCAAATAATGTGTCCCGAGTAATGGATATGTTCTTGGTAAAATAAAAAATTACTAATATTGGAATACAACTGATGTTCCCTCATCACTTGCAATACAAATATTATGTGTTGTTCATGCTCTTCCTTTGACTTAGAGTATACAAGTATGTTGTCCAGGAATACTATGACAATTTTATCCAAGTAATTTCTAAATATGCCATTCATTAAGCACATAAAGACAGTCGATGCATTGGATAGTCCAAATGGCACCACTACAAATTCATAACACCCATACCTGGTCCTAAAGGATGTCTTATTGATGTCTTCATCGTTGATTCTTACTTGGTGGTACCTTGATCTCAAGTCTATCTTTGAAAATATTTTTTCCCCTCTTAGATGATCAAAGAGGTTATCAATTCTGGGTAGAGAGTACTTTTTATTTACAATGGATTTATTCAACTGTCGAAATCAATACATATCCTCAAAGTTTCGTCCTTCTTTTTGACAAAGAGAATTGGTGCTCCCCAAGGTGAAACACTTGGACATATGTAAACTTTCTTAAAAAATTCTTTCAACTGCATTTACAATTCTTTTAATTCTGTTGTACTCATTTTGTAAGTTGTTTTTGACACTGGTGTAACCCCTGGCACTAAATCAATAGAGAAATCTATCTCTCTCTTTGGTGGAAACCCTAGTATTTCTTGAAATACATCTTCAAACTATTTTAGTACCAAAAATTATTCAAGGCTTGGCCCCTTTGTATTTTCTGGTTCCTCCACATGGACTGCATACAATTGACATCCTTTTCTAAAACACCTCTTCAGTTGCAAGGCTAAAATATCCCTTATAGAGATGGGTCTTGGAACTCCTTTCACAGTGCTCTATTTTCCTTCTTCATCAAGACATGTAAATGTCTTGTTATAAAAATCTAGGAGAGAATAATTCTTGTCCAACCAATCCATTCCAATTAGAATATCATAAGACACCAATGGTATAATATTTAGATCAACTTTAGTATTCACACAATTAAGACTTATGGAACAACCTTTGACCATATCATGGATTCTCCTTTTGGTTTCAGTGGCTAGCTTAACCAAACTTGATTTTTCAAGATTAATTTTCTCCAAATGCAATCTATCTACTATTTTAGGATCAATATAACAATGACTTTCTCCCGAATCAACTAAAATAAAAATAGGTTGATTAATGATCTTACCTTCCACCTCGATCATATTGGATTGGTACTATGCTTTCCGATCATCTATGGTTGCATATAGTCTTCCCATGTGTTCTGCTATTGTAGCCTCTTTGGTGTTGTGCATGGTATTCACTTTTTCCTTTCTGTGAGGAAAATCCTTGTACAGGTGATCTACTTTGCATCCCCAACATTGGATTGGTGGTATTCCCCTTTTTCCCAAGGAGTCTTCTCTCTTGGGTTCATCCTTAGCATACTGGTCAGGATGATTTTTATTTGGGTTATTTTTATTGAAAGGAGGTTTGTATCCTTTCTTTCTCTGATCATATTTTGGCATGGATTCTCTGCCCTTTCCTTGCTCATGCAGGTACTTAGCCTTCCTAATGGTCTCGGTCAAATTCCTAGGTACATCATATTGAATCTTCTCTTTATAAAAGGATGGAAGTCCACTTAAAAACTTGTGTACTTTCACCTTATCATATTTTATAAACCCTACATAATTTAGCAACCCCACAAACTTATTTTCATACTCTGCCATGGTTATGCTTCCCAGCACGATCTCAAAGAAATCCTGCATTTTCTTTTCATAGAAGTTCTCTAAAAGGTACTCCTGAAAATATTTCTTGAACTTCTTCCAAGTGATCCTACTCTCATTAATGTGATCAACTTTCTTCAGTTGATCCCACCACATAGAAGCTTTTCCATGTAAATGGTATGTGGAAATTCTAGATTCTAGGTTTGATGAGTAGTTATGCAATTGAAAATACCTCCTAAGTCCAAGAAACCATGCTTCAACATCATATTTCCTTCCTCTTTCACCATCAAAGGATGGTGACTTAAGCTTCCTCAAATCTCCTTGCAAATTGTCCAATTCATGTCTCCTTCTTTGTTGCCTAACATGAGACACCTCTGGACTACTTATGGAATCTTCAGATGCATAAAATTTTCTTATTGATTAGGGGGGTGAGTGATGTCTATGAGTTCTTCTAGCACTTCTTGAATAACTAGCTCTTCTATGATCGTCTCTTTTTCATGGCATCTTCCCTCTTCCTCATGTTTTGAGTTTGATCCATTCTTTGTTTTCCCTTGCAACTGATTTAAGATTTGAATCACTTGATCATTTATCTAATTTTTTTCTCTCATCAGTCTCTCATTGTCTTCTTTGTAAGTCTACACTTCTATTTGCAGGCTTCTCACAGTCTCTATCAATGTTTCTTTTTCCTCTCTGTCCTTGTGTTTGTTAGATTCTGTCTTTGCATTACCAACACTGATATTTTGACCTTTTTCCTCTTTCTCATGGTTGGAATCTCCCACTCCCTCTTCCATTTCTTGAATATGCATTCTTAAACTGAACTGATGTGTTTACACCCCCTAATTCTACAAAATGTGCAAGCAACCATTTTGTCAGAATTACGCATATTATAAGAATTTTTTTCCAAATAATGCTATATGTCCCTTTTATTCTCAATTCATGAATAAATGTATTATAATTTTCCATATTATAACAATTCCATGTTATTCTCCTCTGAATCATCTTTCCAATGACTGTAATCCATCCCCAATTTGATATTTGAGCTCAAAGTTATGGCTTCCCGAAACAAATAACTTTCAACCCCTTTTCTTTTGTTTTGAAATAGGATCTTGTCAAAATATTCCACAAATCCTTTAACTGGTAATTTTTTTTAACTCTGCTCAAAACCACTTTCCATGTGACCATGGCTCAAAACCACGTGATTATTCACTCTTTAGCGCCTTCCTCTACTAATTTTCCCTTATTCTTCTACACATGATCTTGTTCTCAAATGTCCAATGGCTTGGTCACTTCTAGGCCCTTCACACCTCAACCCCTTTACCTTATCATGAGACTATTGTTGAAACCAAGTCCTCCAGACTTTGGCCTTCGACTATTATCCCATTTCAATATTCCAACTCTTCTAAAGTAAAAAATTTCAAACACTTTTATTAAATCCATTGGTAGATCAGACAGTTGAGATTTGATCTCTCGTCAACTGGAAGGTCCCTCCCCATCTAGAGATTTCAATGAGATCAACGACCGTAACTTAATCATGCACTAGGATGGATGTTCCTTAATTAGTTCAGGACTTCTACACTCTGGGACTCTAGGAAATTTCAACTCTCGAGTCGTTCCACTTCCCTGAAGTGATATTTGTCGAAGTGCTTATGCCATTCTTCCATTACTTGATTTAACGGTTGAGAAAGGTCCCAAATGGATCTTCCATCGATGGTCTGTGTAAATTCATGACTTCGTTCTTCAACACTTTCAATGGTAGAGATGTTAGACACCCTCAGAGGCCATACTCCTGGAGATGACATGGAATGTTGATGTCACCTATGGTGACATGGACCCCTAACATGTTTGCCACATGTCACAAAAAAAGAATAGGTTGGGGTCCAAAAGGAATTGAATTCGGGTGACACGTGTCCCCACACAACACCCTTTCCATGTGGCCTACAACATGTCATCAATCAAATGGATAGTCCACAATTTTCTCCTTGATCTACAACTGAAATCAAATCCAAGGCTCCGGGATTCAAAAGTTTCCCAACTCCAACACACTCTACCTCTCAGATAGTCGAATGTCAAACTAAAATAGATGGGTCACACTCCTCCCACAGCCAATGACTATGATTAACTCCAGGCTTCAGGCTTTGATGCTTCTCTCTCTAGATGACCACCACACTCTAAAACTGTCAAACGTCGAATTGGCGAAGGGTGGAGATCTACAACTTAGACTCTCCTTTGATAAACAATGAAGATTAACTTTGGTACTTCGAAGCTTCAATAATTTTCACAACAAAATGACTTTCACCCAAAATCCTCCGGATAGCCAAATTTTCAAGTACTTGGAAATCTATAGACA
This sequence comes from Picea glauca, assembly GCA_000966675.3. Lineage (NCBI taxonomy): Eukaryota > Viridiplantae > Streptophyta > Pinopsida > Pinales > Pinaceae > Picea > Picea glauca. Next base: position 609,597 of record JZKD02S2074581.1, read on the forward strand.
CGTGTACCCAACAACCGACGATTAGGATTTACTCCAAAATTCAGGACTTCGGGGAATTCCCCACTCCACGCAACTGCAACTAATTTATCCCAGAGTGTCAAATCATCGAACCACTCAGGGATCCAATGACCCACACTCTCCCAGTGATCTACGATGTAGATTCACTATGGAACTTCGTAGCTTCAGGAATTATCCCTCTTGGCGACGTAAGGGTCAATTTTTCTCAAAGTGCCAAATCTCTGAATTGTGATATCTATGAATCACATTCCATGATGGGATCTATGGATGAGATCCACTTCTCTTTGGCCAATACTTACAACCCGAGAACTCTAATCGATGGTTCTCATTCTCCGGCGCTCAGATCCAACGACTGGGATATGATCTCCTCTACTGTGTGCTCTCCTCTCATCGGGGTTTGATCGAACGACCTAGATATAATATTGCAGCCCAAATTTTCTCTCCTTCATGGCTCCACTTCCATCCAATGAAGGATTTCTCAATCTTTCAAAGGCTCGACTCCTTAGCCTTTGCTTGATTTCTCGAACCACTACACCTCCTGAACTTTTGAACACATTCAAAGTGTTCTCTGAGCACCCTCTTAGAACCCTTTAACTTCAAATTTGACCAATTCTAGGTCTAAATTTACTAGAACAAATATTGAATTAAGAATATCTCACCACTTGGCCAAATTTCTCAAATTTCCCATGAATTTAACGACAGAAATTGGGGATTTTTCCCAATTCCACGCAATTGATTATTATTTTTACCATGGACGCACTGTAACTTGAAATTTGGTCACTTTGAAATCAATTCTCTGTGAAATTTCACTTCAATTCATATTTCTCGGCCCATCCAAGCTTAGTGTTGAAAAATGGAGCTCTGATACCATTCTGTAATGTACCTAGCCACCCACAGGCTGGGCTATGCTACTTCAAGCCCGCTTCTATGCTAATTTTGAATTATGATAAATTTCTAATTAATAAAGATGCATGAAATATTCACATGCATAGATCAATATTCATGCTACAGCATAAAATTACTAAACCATATTTCATGCACAGTAATACCTAGAAAGAATGCATAATATAGATACAAATTTCATAGATAAATAAATACACAATGTAAATAAATATACAGGTAAATGAAACCATAACAGAGAGCACTTACCTTTCATGAAAAAAATCACCAACTGGTTGTTGACCAAGGATTTTCCACCCAATCGTAGACACCATTGTTACAAGTCTCAACAACAATGTCACCCCTACACTAGGGCTATGAGTCCACAAGGACAGCTCCAGAGTGTCACTCGGCTTCCCAAACCAGTCAACACTCAAGCTCTCATAGAATTTTCAGCACACACAACAATACAAAGTACACCATATCTCTTCTGCCCAACCTACAGAACCCAAGGGAATGGACCCATTTTGGCCCTTGGAAATGGAAGTAAATGAAGATTAAGGCAGAAAAGACGGAATATGAACTTCACGAAAGACATAGTGACTGATACTAGGTCAAAGTAAGTAGGAGAGAAGAAAATATGAAGCGAAGTAAGAGAAAGCAAGCCATTGGACAAGGAGATTGAGGATGATAGATCAACAAGGAAGACAGATCGTGGACAACTCAGCAAGCAGAAAAATCCACCATTGGATGCTTTGGAGCACCGCGTGAGAAGAAAGGAAAGACAGGTTGGCGAAGCCCTGAAAACATGGGTCAAGTTGACCTAGGGTTTTAGACATCTAGGGTTTTTGTATCTAGGGTTTTGGCACTTAGGTTTCAGCCTAAAGCTGTCGGTGAGCTATTGCAATGTATAAATAAGAACCTAGATGAAGGAAGAGGGTTAGTTACAAGTTCGTTGTTGTTATGAGTGATTATTGTTGTGTGAGAGAAAAGTATTGAGTAGTGAGAGAAGTCAGTGTTGTAAGATCTTTAGCTGGGTGAGAAGATCAACCCTGCAGCTAGGTGCGAAGGGAGGGAAGACAAAGAGAAGAGAGAAAGAGAAAAGATCTACTAGATAAGAGCATAGATAAGAACTGTATGCTTTCATCTTAATATATTATAAAGAATAGTTCTATGGACGTAGCCCTAGGGAGAGGGTGAACCATGTATATCTTGTGTTGTGTGTGATTGATGTTGTTCTCTTTACTTATGTTTCTCTGTTGATATGTTAGTATGTTAGATCTGACAGATAAATGTGCGAAGAAGGACTAACTTGATAACTGATATTTAGATGTTGTGTTTTTCTTGTATTGGATCCACTTTGTATTCCCTTTGGTTGTAGACATCTCTGTCCTGCAACCCCCCCATATCTACTTCGGGTGAGACTGCATCTGCATCGCAGGTGTTTCCGAAAGGGCCTGTAGTTAGGGCTTGTTGGTGTGCTTTTGGAGTTGAACCCTAGGTCTTCCCCTATGCCAACAAATGGTTCCTTTTCCGGGACTGGAATCTTCATGAGGGAATGACAAGGTGGTTTCCATCAAAGACAAAGATTTAGGAGTGGATAGAAGACTAGAACAAGAAACCTAAGATTAGTACCGAGGACTGGTTGGGAAGGTATATATTTATTGATATACACAAGATTTTCTTTGGAGGAATTCACCAGAAGCTATACGAGTGGATAGCTAGATTAGCAGATACCCAGTTTGAGATCAGATCTAGACCATCTGTGGTTTGGAAGTCAACACTGATCAAGAAGGTCAAGAGAGTTGATAACACTATGTCAAGAGAAGTAGATCACTAGTTCAATAGAACCAAAGAAGGATATATCACTGAGTTTTTTGTTGACAGAGTAGAATTGTATAGTCAAGCAGAGAGATACTTCTTCAAAGGACCTAGAGGAAAAATTTTACAATTTTTGAAGTTGAGGATGAAGTTTCTATTGCATGAGAAGAACATCTTGAAGGTACAATAGTTGGTCTGATAAAAAAGCTGATGTTCAATCATTGAGACAGCGACAACGATGTAGAGGTGGGACATACACTCAGTGGAAGAATATTCAGAGAGGTCCCTCTGGTTAACTTGTTTGAACATAACCATGAACCACTAGTATAAGACAAAGGGTTTTACAGTGGAGAGGAAGAAGAACTGGTGAACGATGAACATTTAGAATCTGGTAGGATAGAAGAAGGAAATATCGTGGAACCTCATCGAGAAGAGTCACAAACTTCAAGAAATGCACAAATTGTTGAAGTAAGTATTATTACTTCTCCTGTTGTTTTAGCAACATTAAGAAATCAGAGTAATCAGAGTCACCAGATCTCTCAGAGAACTATCACTAGTAGTCCACCACATAATTAGTCAGGAAACCCAGGAATATCTATGGCAGATGAGATGAGGTTACTCACCTTCAGAGGAGATGGATCTGAAGATCCTGATCAACATTGGTTTCTATGCGAAGATGTGTCAAGTATTAAGAATGTCACCGACGAAGCTGTTAAATGAGCTCAGTTTAGTACTACCCTGGGAGACCATGCACTGAGATGGTACATGAAGTTTGTCCAAGGAGTTGTCCAGCCAAAAATGTTGAACAAGATCAAGACTGCGTTGATTTCAGAATTCAAGAAACCCAAGTCGGAGTCACAATGCATTACAGAGCTGAAATAAATCAAGCAGAAAGTAGCTGAAACTATTTGGGAGTTTGATCAGAGGTTTAAGACCTTAACAGGCCATTTAAGCTTTCAGATCCTGGATGAAAAAAACAAGGAATGGTTCATTGTTTCCCTCTTACCACACATCAGAGTCCCTCTGATGCAACAGAAGATTGCTTCCCAGGCTGAGGCATTGGAGATTGCCATGAAACTAGAATCAACTCATATGGTAGAATCCATCTCAGGTATGAGTCAAATCTTTAGTCAGCTAACTAGCTTATCTTTGCACGTCGAATATATGAAGAAAGACAAGGGAAAGTATAAAAGAGAAGATACATGGTGCATTAGATGCAAATTAGAAGGCCATGACAAGGAGAATTGTCCCCTATTTCATGAGTATTTGGCATCTAGAGCTCTGAGTCCTTTAAAGCAAGTTACCTTACCCTGGTGCAAGGTATGTACAAATAAACATCGCCTTGGTGAATGTTACTATTTGCAAAAATATGTTCATACACCCAAAAATCTATATTGCACATTCTGTAAGTCGGTAGGGCATGATTATAGGGATTGTAGGGCCTATGACCTCATGCATGAAAGGTCAAGGGATATATACAAAATTCAAGGAGAAGTACAGCAAGAAGGAAACAGTATGCAACATAATTCTCCAGGAAGAGGAAACTTCAACCCTCGCGGTAGGTTTAGAGGAAGAGGACGATGAGGAGGTATGGGCCAAGGTAGAGGCCAAATTATTTGTTATAACTACGCACATCCAGGAAATTTGGAAATGGACTATCAGAACCCTTGTACCATGTGCAGTTACTACAACTCATTTGAGCATGTCATTGAAGATTGTCCTGCGTTGTTAGCCAAACTTCAAGAAATATGAGGAGGAAACCAACAAGTACAACTCATCTCAGTAGAACCTCATGGAGAGGATCCTAGAGTCGATGTAATCACTAGAGGAGGCACTATTACAGAAGAAGACAAAATGACACCGGGGAAGACTACAAAATAAGTAGGGGTTAGAAAAGCTACAGAGAAGACATAAGAATTTGATGCAAGAAAAGAAAAACAAACATTTGAGGAGGCAAGAAAAGAATTCAGGAGAGACCAGGGTTCTTCATTGAAGACACAACCAGAAGTAAGAGAATCTAGAATGCCTTTGGCATTAGATCAATGTACTCTTCCAGGAGAAGGAAAAGAGGTAAGAAAGCTCATGGAATTCTTATATACTTGCATTAAGTTGCTTCAGGATGAAAGCATTGTACAAGAGCTACAAAGTTTAATCAGACAGTATGAGATAGGAAGGATAAACCCCTTGTTGAATAGAGAAATACACCAAGTCTCTAAAAAGAGAAGGACAAATAAGGAACTACACTTGAATGCTCAAATTGGAGAGTATGATATAGACTATGTGGTCCTCGACTTAGGGTCAGAGGTCAATGTCATGACAAAGAAGACTTGGGCACTGATGGGAAAACCTAGGTTGATCTATTCCCCTATCAGGCTTAGGATGGATAATCAACAAGCTGTAAACCCCTTTAGAATATTGGAACATGTCCCTGTGGACATCGATGGAATAAGGATGTTTGAAAACTTTGAGGTGATTGAGATAGTTGATGATAGTTGTCCTTACCCTGCGTTGTTAGGAATTGATTGGGCTTTCAATAATTCCACTGTGGTTGATTTAAAGAAAAGAAGAATGACATTTGAAGGAGATGGTTCATTTCACCTTTGGATCCTGATGAAGGTCACAGATACATAGAACCCATTAGAGAAGAAGATCACGCATATGAACTAGAAAACATATACAAATTAATAGCCAGACAACAGAATTACATTAATCCTATAGCAGATGGGAACCTAAGCTAGCGTGTTAAGGTCCTAACCCGCACATAGGTAGATCAATGTATTCAGATGTAATAAAGGTCAATATTAATAAGACCTTTCAATAAAATAGAATAAGGTGGATGTAAGAAGACCTAAT
>JZKD02S2074581.1:615217-637425 GCA_000966675.3 Picea glauca
ATAGAAGCTTCTGCTTCTAGAAGGATCTTCCTCTAGATGCTTCTCTTAATAGACATATTTAGTATAAATAAGGGTCGAGGGTATGAAAACCCTAGCTTGGATATTATTGTAACAGGGCGCTGCTTGACTGGAGGTTGCCCCCTCGAAGAGGCCTGTGAACATTGCTATCTGAATCAAGTGTTCTTTCTGTTGCTATTTCGTATATCATTTCTATGTATTGTGAATATTATGCTGGATATTTTACTGTTATTCTGTCATTTCTAGCATTTCATTTATGTTCTGCATATTTTCTATATCTGGTATCTTGCATAGTGGAGTGACAATGCATGTTCATCAAATTTAGAAGAAGCACTAGAGAACTGGAAGAACAAAATGTATGAAGTATCCACAAGGAGATGTGCTAGATCAACTAGAGAAGTTCGTTGGATCGACAAAATAGTAAGTAACTTTCCCACCTTTGATGGTCTAAATCATTTAGAAGCATTCTTGTTGGACTTTGAAGAAATTGTACCAACATGACAAATATTGTTGGTAATGGATGAGGCCTTGAAATAAACTCCAGCAAGATGGTGGGGGACACACAAAACAAACATTACAGACTGGGTACAATCTCGCACTTTGATGACAACACGGTTTTCAGTGCAAGTAGAAGGTTGTGAAGTTAAGTACAGAGGTCAAAGTTGTCCAAAGGACCATGTGAAAAGTTGCGAGGAAGCTTGGAGAAACATTCCTCAAGAGCAGTGGGTGCACAAATTCATTAACACGTTGGACACAACCCCTATCAATTGGTATCTTCAAGTAGAACTGTGCCTCATCACTACAGATTGGAAAGGTATGACTCAAAACTTTGTAACTACCTTTTTGTTTGAAATCGAATATCCTACAATGGATCAAGCATTATAGATTGTAGGACATAAATTATTTGAGGGGGTACCTAGCCTCCCTTTGGAACAAGAAGAGGATGAATGGACTGCGCCTCTCCAAAAATGACAAGGCTATTACAATATCAATGTTGACGAAGACGATGATCCTAGGAAGGTGAACATCATCGAAACAGAAGGAAAAAGAGACATAGAAGGACCAGGATTTGAGCTACATTTCATTGGACAACTAATTAAAATAAAAAAAATCAATATTGGAACAAATCAAACACCGAAGCTTGCAAATTTTGGAGATTATTGGGATGTTGCCACTATTGACAAGATCACAGAGTTACTGCATGAATATCAGGACTTGTTTCCAACCAAGTTCACTTATATGAATGGAATTAAAGGGCCCATGGGAGAGATGAGGATCCCTTTGAAACCAGATGCAAGGCCAGTCAAACAGAGACCCTACAAATTGAACCCTAAATATAAGGAGAAAGTGAATATTGAACTAGACAAAATGTTGGAAGTAGGAATCATAGAACCTATTGAAGAGTCAGAATGAATTATCCCTATGGTGGTGCAGGATAAGAAGACCAGAGAGATCAGGATCTATGTATATCTCAAGAAGTTGAATGATGCCTATTTGCATGACCCATTCCCCACACCATTTACTGTCGAAGTGCTAGACAACATGGGAGGACAGGAGGTCTACTCCTTCACAGATGGATTTTCAGGATACCATCAGATACGGATTGCTAAAGAAGACCACCATAAGACCACATTTGCAACAGAATGGGGATCCTACCAGTACACAATGATGTCATTTGTATTGAAGAATGCACCAACCATATTTTCTAGGGTGGTGGTCGAAGCATTCAAGGAGTTTTTACATAAATTTCTGGAATCATATTTTGATGATTGGACTATTTTTATCTTATTACAAAATCATATTGAATGTTTAAGGCTAATGTTGGATAAGTGCAGGTAGTGTCAGTTGCCTTGAATCTGAAGAAGTGCATCTTATTTTAACCCTTTGGAGTGCTACTAGGCCATATTGTTTGTAAGCAGGGATTGTTGGTAGATCCCTATAAGATTTCCATTATAGTTGATATGCCCCCTCCTACTTCAGTCAAATAGCTACACATTGCGCTAGGACATACTAGATACTACAGGAAGTTCATTAAAGGATATGCACAGATCACAATACCCATGGAGAAGCTTTTGATGAAAGATTGTCAGTTTCATTGGATAGAATAATGCTAGCAGAGCTTTGACACACTAAAATAGAAAATGTTATTACACCTATTCTGGTTTTCCTAGATTGGAGCAAGGAATTTCACGTGCATGTTGATGCATCCTCTATTGCATTAGAAGTTGTGTTAGCACAAGTAGGAGCTAGATACATTGACCACCCGTTAGCCTTTGCTAGAAGGAAGCTATCAAAAGATGAGATTAATTACACCACTACTAAGAGAGAAGGGTTAGCCATGGTGTATGTGCTGCAGAAGTTTCACCACTATTTGTTGGGAGGACACTTTAAAATGTTTACTAATCACTTCATGCCGAAATACCTAGTCAACAAGCCAGTGTTGGGTAGAAGAATATGCAGATGGATTCTGCTATTTTAGGAATATGATTTCGAGATCGTGGTTAAGCCAGGGAGAATGAACAAAGGACTTGACCACTTGTCAAGGTTGGAAAATGGAGAGGAACCTACTAATTTGGAGGATACACTGTCATATGCACAGTTTCTGGCCATTAGAAATATGGATGGTCACTTCACCAAAATTTACTAGTTCCTATCAACAGGAATGGCACCTAGTGAATACACGATCACCCAGAAGAAACAATTGGTAGTCCGAGCTGCCGAATTTTCACTTATAGTCGGACAGCTATATAATATGGGACCTGATGAGATCCTGAGGAGATGTGTTATGGAAGTATAAAGACCACTGATTTTAGCAGAAGCTCATGAGGGCATCACAGGAGGACACTATGCAAGAAAACAAACAATGCAGAAGGTTCTTAGAGCTGGCTTTTGGTGGCCTACTTTACACAGAGATGCTAAGGACTACTACAGAGCCTGCGATGTATGCCAAAGAGTTGGGAAACCATCTAGAAGAGATGAAATTCCACTAGCACCCCAAATAACCTTACAAGAATTCAAGAAATGGGCCATTGACTTCGTGGGTCTTATAAACCCACCAGGTAAGCGCACAGGAGCAAGGTACATAATCACCGCGAAAGAGTACTTGACCAGATGGGCCGAAGCAAGAGAAGTTAAGGATTGTAGTGCAGCTACAGCTGCACTCTTCATATTTGATGACATCATAAGCAGGTTTGGATGCCCGAAGATCCTTATGAGCGATCAAGGCACACACTTAATCAATAAGACCGTTGAAGCCTTGACTGAGGAATTTGCAGTCCATCATTAGAAGATCACACCATACCATCCACAAGCAAATGGGACAGTTGAAGCATTCAATAAGATCTTGGAGATAGAGTTGACGAAGATCTACAGTGTGAACAGGGACAACTGGGATTTAAGAGTACCAACAGTACTATGGGTCTATCGAACCACTTGCAAGAAGCTAACAATGTAGACCCCCTTTAAGTTGGTTTATGGTCTCGAAGCAGTTGTGTTGATGGAATATTTGGTCCCAATATTAATAATGGCATCCTTTATAGATATGGATGACACTGGAACTATCTAAGAGAGGATCGCATAGTTGGTTGAACTTGAAGAAGATATATTTATTGCAAGATTTCATCAACAGGTATAGAAGGAAAGAGAAAAGTCCTACCATGACAGGCATATTAAGAAGAAATCCTTCAAACAAGGAGATTTGGTATTAGTATATGACAACAAATTCATGAAGCATCCAAGAAAGTTCAGAACACATTGGTTGGGGCCATATGAGGTTGTCTATGTCACGGAAGGAGGAGCTGCACAGTTGAAGACCTTGAAAGGAGAATGAAAGGAAGGTTTGGTGAATGGGAGATGGTTAAAATTGTACTATGATAACTAGTTTCCTCGCAGCCATCAGTAAGAGAAAAAGAGGAAGGGTCTAGGTACCAGGTGTAGTTGAAACTGGGTACTAGACACAGAAAAGATAGTCTGCACACAGTGGGGGAGGAGAGAGCAGAAAGCATCAACTACTCCGCGTAGCCTGAAGCCGGAGAAAAACAAAAGGATCATATCTGAAGTGCCTCGGGATGAGTCACGGGTGAGTGTTGGAGGTCTGTTGGCCCTTGGGTATGGAAGTAAATGAAGATTAAGGTAGAAAAGATGGATTGTGAACTATGCAGAAGACACAGTGACTGATACTAGGTCGAAGTAAGCAGAAGAGAAGAAAAGATGAAGCGAAGTAAGAGAAAGAAATCCGTTGGACAAGAAGATCAAGGATGATAGATCAATAAGGAAGATGGATCGTGGACAACTCAGCAAGTGGAAAAATCCACTGTTGGATGATTTGGAGCACCACATGAGAAGAAAGGAAAGACAGGCTAACAAAGCCTTGAAAATGCAGGTCAGGTTGACTTAGGGTTTTAGGCACCTAGGGTTTTGGTATCTAGGATTTTGGCACTTAGGTTTTGGCCTAAGGTTGTCGGTGAGATATTGCAATGTATAAATAAGAACCTAAATGAAGGAAGAGGGTTAGTTCCAATTTCGTTGTTGTTATGAGTGATTATTATTGTGAGAGAGAGAAGTATTGAGCAGTGAGAGAAGTCTGTGTTGTAATATCTTCATCTAGGTGCAAAGATCAACCCTGCAGCTGGGTGCACAGGAAGGGAAGACAGAGAGAAGAGAGAAAGAGAGAAGACCTGCTAGCTAAGAGCACAAATTGGAACTGTATGATTTCATCTTAATATATTATAAAGCACAATTATGTGGACGTAGCCCTATAGAGAGGGTGAACCATGTATATCTTGTGTTGTGTGTGATTGATGATGTGTTCTTTATTTCTGTTTCTCTATTGATACATTATTATGTTAGATCTGACAGATAAATGTGTGAAGTAGGACTAAGCTGATAACTGATCTTTATATGTTGTGTTGTTCCTATATTGGATCCACTTTTTATTCCCTTTGGTTGTATACATTTGTGTCCTACAACCCCCCCATAGCTACTTCGGGTGAGACTGCATCTGCATCATAGGTGTTGCCAAAAGGGCCAGTAGTTAGGGCTTGTTGGTTGATGCAGGAGCATCGCCAATACATCAAGCGAGCCAACATGGAAGACAACGAATAGCTGGACAAGGCCAGCTGAAACTTTTTGAATTTGCATTCAAGATGATGCGCCCATGTATAAATGATGCATTTATGAAAAGCGCATTTTGTATAGTGTATCAGACCTTGAGCCATACACTCTTGTCTGAAGTAGATAAGAGGCATTTAATCTAATTAATGCAGGTAGGTAGGATTTATTTCTAGATTAGACAGTTTAGATGGAAGGAGGGAAAACGAATATAGACACCCTCATTGTGATTGTAACAATAAGCCAGCATTCAGAAGAGAAGAGCAGACAGAGAGTATTGTATGAAGAACACCCATGTATAGGCCATTGAATTAATAGAAGGAAGCTTTGATTCAAGTACATGGTTTGTGTTGTTTCTCTGTGTGTGTATTGATGTTGTGCTCATGAATGTTTGTTTTCTTGTTATGCATTTTCTTTGTATATGCTGTGCATGTGATTTCATGTTTCGAAACTGAAGTCTGAAAGAGAAGGAGAGTGAGTTTCAATTGTTTCTCTATCTGAGCCAGGAGATTCTTGCAAGGAGTGCAGTTGAATTCATCCGCAAGGAGTGCATTGATGAGGGCTCAATAGTATAACTCTTGTTCTCATTCACCCAAAATTGGATTAGAGTCATGGAACCATGCAAGGAGTGCACAGGATGAAGAAGAAGAAGTCTCATTTGTTAATATGAGCAAAGGAGATTGAAGATTTCTGCTGCAGGAGTTGCACAGAGTCGAAGAAGTCTGAACACTTGAAGTGTTTACAGATTTGCCGCAAGGAGTGCGTGCAAGTCCCTCTGAAATAATTAGAGTGGAAAAACTTAGAAAGTCTAGCACCTTCGTGGTATCATTGAAAGAGAACCAAGGAGGGTTTGGGTCGAGGAAGGTTCGAGCAGGAGTTATAAATGCAGGCGTCAAAGAAGGAAAGTTCTTAGAAAGAACAGTTAACTTATCAAGAAAACCTCAAGGGGGAGGAATAGATGATCAGGATTTGCCAAGGAAACCAGCGAAATCTCGTCAGCCATTAGATCTCAGGAAATTTGCGTAGGGTTTAAGCCCCAACGAGAAGAGAAGGAGCCAGGGGTTCATCGAGACTCGACTCATCGGAGAATCGGAGTTTCCATAGGCGTAGAACTCTCATAGGAAGGAATCACGATCAGTGATTTCCCGAGAGGATCAGAGTCCTTGATCTCGGTAGGGACACGTGTCGAGGAGCCATCGGGGTTCAGCCCATCGGAGACTCGGGGTTTCCCATGACAAGGAACTTGTGTAGGTTGAAATCTCTATTTAGCGATCCCCGATAGAGCCTCAAGGAAGTGGTGATGTGGAGGAGAGGACTCACACGTGCATCGGGGTTCGGCATTTCAGGATTCTCAGTGACGAGAAAACCGCAGCAGGAGGAGTCATGAAATCCCAAACCGCGACAGTCCCACAGCCATAGCATTAAGTGAAGTATAGGTGGCATCGAAGATTGGAGGATCGGAGATCCTGAGGACGTAAGTTTTACGCTTAGTTTCGTGAAGTCCGAAATGCCGATAGGAGGAAAGGACCGTGGTCTGGGGGACCAACAGGTCACATGTGAAAAGAGTTAGCCAGAGGGATAAAGGGTGCAGTGGTACCATCGGAGGTCAGGATTCGGGGATTCGTGAGAGTAGTGACTCATGACAGCGTGGGTATCGATTGCCCGACGGGTTAATTCCCGATAAGAAGCAGGAAGCCGAGGTGAATATTCATTGGGGTTTGGGGATTTACAAGACCTGATTCTGTGAGTTCAAGACTCGCGATTACGCAAAGACCAATTCCCGATAATACAAGGGGGATCATAAGGAGAGCCCTATGGGTGTAGGAAAATCCCGATAAGTGATTTGAGGAGCATTTTAGCTCTTCGGGCCGAAGGAAGAGAAGGTCCTGGTGAGAGTAGACGTGCCCTGGGTGGTGGTCTATGTCAGAGTGGTATTAGAGCGAGAAAGTCTCTCTATTTTCTGTAGCAGAGAAGAAGATAAAATTTCACCATGCTACCAAGGAGAGAAAGGCAGTCACCTGATCCAGAGGATAGGGAGGTACGAAGAAGAGGGATACAAGTACAGAATCCAGAAATGGAAAGGCAGATATGTGATCTCCAAGCGAGACTAGAAGACATGGAAGCAGCGCAAAGACGCACAGCCAGTGCTGGAGAACTGAGTGACTCCGAAGTCGAAGTTGAAGCTGAACAACAAAAAGAAGTTGCAGCTGAGGATGCAGCGAATGAATGACTGATGAATGACGTTAAACAAAGAGGACAACATAATGAGCAAAAAGGAGATTATGTTGACGCAAACACTTTTCCTCGTACCAGAGGTAGGGGAAGAGGCCAAGGTGGAGTAATCATATGCTTCACATGTGGAAGGGATGGGCACAAGTCATTCGAGTGTCCAGAGAAAAAGAAGGATAGTGGAGAAGCTCACATCGCTGAAGCGCAGAGGCGTGATGTTGAGAATGAAGACACAGAAGGTGGAAGGTCACTGATGATGCGTAAATCCCTTTTAACACCTGGGAAGGAGGTGGAGGACTCAGCTCAAAGGACCAAACTGTTCAGGACAACTTACAAGACCAAGGACTGGGTATGCAAGGTTATTGTTGACAGTGGCAGCACAGATAATCTCATTTTGACCGAGATGGTAGAGAAGTTGGAGCTGGAGACAACTGATCACCCGAGTCCATACAAAGTTTCATGGCTACAGAAGGGACATCAGGTGAGTGTCACTAAACAGTGTTTAGTTGAATTCAAGATAGGTGGATATAATGATAAGGTCTTATGTGATGTCATTCCCATGGATGTATGTCATTTATTGTTGGGTAGACCATGGCAATATGACCGAAATGTGGTTCATGATGGGAGAATGAACACGTACACTTTAGAGAAGGATGGGAGGACACACAGGTTGCTTCCGATAAAGGACAAGGAAATGAAGTCGGAAGTAAGCAACACAATACTTCTCATGAGTGGGAAGGAACTTCTTACAGATATGGAGAAGAAGGAAGATCCACAATTCTTTGTGGTCAGAAAGCTGAGGATTGTTCTGACTAGCACAAGAGTGGATGACTTACCAGATGAGATTCAGGAACTACTGGAAGAGTTCCCTGACAGCATAGTGGACGAATTACCTCGTTCCTTGCCACCGATGAGGAGTGTGAGCCATCACATCGATCTCATACCAGGATCCAGTTTGTCGAACAAAGTTGCGTACAGATTGACGCCACAAGAAAATGAGGAGGTCAAGAAGCAGGTCCAGGAGTTGTTGGACAAAGGATTGGTCAAAGAAAGCTTGAGTCTGTGTGTCGTTCTGACAATGCTTAGTTTGAAGAAAGATGGAGGTTGGAGAATGTGCACCGATTCAAGAGAGATCAACAAAATTACCATCAGGTACAGGTTTCCATTGCCGAGAATGGATGATCTGATGGATTTCCTGAGTGGGGAAAATTATTTTTCAAAGATTGATCTGAAGAGCGGATATCACCAGATTCGCATGAGGGAAGGTGATGAGTGGAAGACAACATTCAAGACAAACGAAGGTTTGTACTAATGGTTGTTCATGCCGTTTTGTTTGATAAATGCACCCAACACATTCATGAGGTTGATGAATGAAGTCCTGAGGGAATTCATCGAAAAGTTCGTCATAGTATATCTGGATGACATATTGATTTACAGTAAATCGGAGGCTGAACATTTGAAGCATTTGGCCATTGTGATGAGAAAACTATAGCAGGAGAAGCTGTTGATTAATATGAAGAAGTCCTCATTTATGAATACAGAGCTCATTTACTTGGGTTTTGTCATATCGGTGAATGAATTGAAGATGGATCCAAGTAAGGTAGAAGTGATCAAGAATTGGCCATCACCCAGAAATGTTTTTGAGGTGAGGAGTTTTCATGGTTTAGCTAGTTTCTACCGAAAGTTCATCAAGAATTTCAGTGGAATTAGCGCAACAATGATGGACATGGTGAAGAAGTGACATAAGTCTTTTCATTGGAAATCAGAGGCTGAGAAGAGCTTCAATCTGTTGAAGCGGAAGATCACAGAACGACCAGTGTTGGTGTTGCCAGATTTCATGAAGACATTTAAGGTGAAATGTGATGCAAGTGGATATGCCATAGGAGCGGTCTTGAGTTAGGAGGACAGACCAGTTGCATATTTCAGTGAGAAGCTAGATGAGGAAAAAGTGAAGTACTCCACATATGATAAAGAATTTTATGCTATCATACAGGCATTGAAGAAGTGGAGGCATTACTTGATCCCGAAAGAATTTGTATTGTACAATGATAATCATGCATTGCAGTTTGTGAGTCAAAAGGAGAAGTTGAATCAGAAACATGAAAAATGGGTAGAGTATATGCATAATTTCATGTTTGTGATTAAGCATGTTTTGGGTACTACTAACAAAGTGGCTGATGCTTTGAGCAGGAAATGTTTGTTGCTGCAGGAGTTCCAAGTCCAAACATTGGGTTTTGAAAATCTCAGGGACATGTACGCAGGAGATGCAGATTTCAGAGAAGTGTATGAAGCAGCTGAGAATCTAGTTCTCAGAGATCAGAGTCTTTGGATAGACTATATGATCCAGGAGGGATTGTTGTTCAGGGGCAATCAACTGTGTATTCCGAATTTCTCCATGAGGGAGAACTTGTTAAAGGAGAAGCACAGTGGTGGATTGGCAGGACATTTTGGCCACGATAAAACATTCGCAAAGTTGAGAGAATCATATTTTTGTCCAGGCATGCAAGCAGAGGTCAAGAGATTTGTTGACAGGTGTCGAAATTGTCAGCATTTGAAGGGGAGGAAACAAAATGCAGGTTTTTATCAGCCATTGCCCATACCATAGAAACCATGGGAGGCAATTAGCATGGATTTTGCATTGGGTGTGCTGAGGACACAAAGAGGTGTTGATTCCATCTTTGTGGTCGTAGACAGGTTTTCAAAATGGCACGTTTTATCCCATGACAGGAAATTAGCGATGCGACTCATATCGCAAATTTGTTCTTTAAGGAGGTCATTAGACTTCACGGGTTACCCAGAAGCATAGTATCGGACAGGGATACAAAATTCATTGGACATTTTTGGAGGACCTTATGGAAGAAGCTAGGAACTAACTTGGCATTTAGTTCGGCTTATCATCCATAGACAGACGGACAGATGGAAGTGGTCAACAGAAGTCTGGGAGACTTGTTGAGAAGCTTGGTGATGGAGCACCATAGTAGCTGGGATAACATATTGCCACAGACAGAGTTTGCATACAATGACTCAGTGAACAGGAGCACAGGAAAAAGTCCATTTGAGTTTGTATATGATAGGCAGTCGAGAGGAGTTTCTAAACTGAGGGATTCAGAACAGACTGCTACTAGCAACGCTAGTGCAGAAGAGTTCACTGAAGCGATGAAGGAACTTCACAGCAAGGTGAAGCAATGATTGATAGACTCAAATTAGGAGTATAAGTGCAGAGCAGATCAGCATTGGAGGCAACTTCAGTTTGAGGTTGGTGATTTGGTTCTGGCACACTTGAGGAAGGAAAGGTTCCCAAGGGGAACATACAACAAGCTGAAAATGAAAAAAATTGGGCCATGCAAAGTCCTGAAGAAGCTCGGAGAAAATGCTTATGAGATTGAGTTGCCGGATGGCATCGACATATCTCCGACATTCAATGTCTCAGACTTATATCCATATAAGGTTGAGGAAGCAAGAGCTGGAAGTAGTGAACAACCAGAAATTCAGTGGTAGAAGCAGATGCCGATAGCAGAAAAGCCACAGATGGAGTGCATACTGGACAAGCGAGTGGGTAAGAAAACCAGACGAAAGAAGTATTTCGAGTACCTGGTCAAGTGGAAGAATCACCCAGTAGAAGATGCTAGATGGGAAAATGAAGCAGTGATACAGAAGCATAGACAGACCGTGCAGGAGCTCATGGACAGGAGCCCATGAAAATTTTCAAGCTGAGGATTATGATGCAGGAGCATCGCCAATACATCAAGTGAGCTAGCATGGAAGACAACGAACAGCTGGACAAGGCCAGCTGAAACTTTTTGAATTTTCATTCAAGATGATGCGCCCATGTATAAATGATGCATTTATGAAAAGCGCCTTTTGTATAGTGTATCAGACCTTGAGCCATACGCTCTTGTCTAAAGTAGATAGGAGGCATTTAATCTAGTTAATGCAGGTAGGTAGGATTTATTTCTAGATTAGACAGTTTAGGTGGAAGGAGGGAAAATGAATATAGACACCCTCATTTTGATTGTAACAATAAGCCAGCATTCAGAAGAGAAGAGCAGACAAAGAGTATTGTATGAAGAACACCCATGTACAGGCCATTGAATTATTAGAAGGAAGCTTTGATTCAAGCACATGGTTTGTGTTGTTTCTCTATGTGTGTATTGATGTTGTGCTCATGAATGTTTGTTTTCTTGTTATGCATTTGCTTTGTATATGTTGTGCATGTGATTTCATGTTTTGAAACTGAAGTCTAAAAGAGAAGGAGAGTGAGGTTCAATTGTTTCTCTATTTGAGCCAGGAGATTCTTGCAAGGAGTGCGGTTGAATTCATCCGCAAGGAGTGCGTTGATGAGGGATCAGTAGTCTAACTCTTGTTCTCATTCACCCAGAATTGGATTTGAGTCGTGGAACCGTGCAAGGAGTGTGCAGGCTGAAGAAGAAGAAGTCTCAGTTGTTAATCTGAGCAAAGGAGATTGAAGACTGCTGCTGCAGGAGTTGCGCAGAGTCGAAGAAGTCTGAACACTTGAAGTGTTTACAGAGTTTCCGCAAGGAGTGCGTGCAAGTCCCTCTGAAAGAATCAGAGTGGAAAAACTCAGGAAGTCTAGCACCTTCGTGGTATCATTGAAAGAGAACCAAGGAGGGTTTGGGTCGAGGAAGGTTCGAGCAGGAGTTGTAAACGTAGGTGTTGGAGAAGGCAAGTTCTGAGAAAGAACATATAGCTTCTCAAGAAAACCTCAAGGGGGAGGAATAGATGATCAGGATTTGCCGAGGAAACCAGCGAAATCTCGTCAGCCGTTAGATCTCAGGAAAGTTGCGCAGGGTTTAAGCCCCAATGAGTAGAGAAGGAGCCAGGGGTTCATCGGGACTCGACTCATTGGAGAATCAGAGTTTCCATAGGCGTAGAACTCCTGTAGGAAGAAATCGTGATCATCAATTTCCCGAGAGGATCATAGCAATTGATCTCAGTAGGGACACGTGTCGAGGAGCCAGGGAGCCATCGAGGTTCATCCCATCGGAGATTCGGGGTCTCCTGTGACAAGGAACTGGTGTAGGTTGAAATCGTGATTTAGCGATCCCCGATAGAGCGTCGAAGAAGTGGTGATGTGGAGGAGAGGACTCACACGTGCATCAGGGTTCATCATTTTAGGATTCTCGGTGACGAGAAAACTGCAGCAGGAGGAGTCATGAAATACGGAACCGTGATGGTCCCACAACCATACCGTTAAGCGAAGGATAGGTGGCATCGGAGATCGAAGGATCGGAGATCCTGAGGACGTAAGTTTTACGCTCAGTTTCATGAAGTCTAAAACGCTGATAGGAGGAAAGGACCGTGGTCTGGGGGACCAACAGATCACATGTGAAAAGAGTTAGCCGGAGGGCTAAAGGGTGCAGTGCTACCATCGGAGGTCGGGATTCGGGGATTCGTGAGAGTAGTGACTCACGACAGCGTGGGTACCAATTTCCCGATGGGGTAATTCCCGATAAGAAGCAGGAAGCCGGGGTGAATAGTCATCGGGGTTTAGGAATTTACAAGACCCGATTCTGTGAGTTTAAGACTCGCGATTACGCGAAGACCGATTCCTGATAATACAAGGGGGATCATAAGGAGAGCCCTGTGGGTGTAGGAAAATCCCGATAAGGGATTTGAGGAGCGTTTCAGCTCTTCGGGCCGAAGGAAGAGAAGGTCATGGTGAGAGAGGACGTGCCCTGGGTGGTAGTTTTCATCATTGGTGCGCTCTTGGAGCTGAACCCTGGGTTTTCCCTTGTGCCAAAAAACCCCTTCTCTGCCACACAGTCCCTCAGGCTATCCACCTCCTTCCAGGGCTCCAATGCATCTGGTCAAAAATATCCATGCTGAGACTCTCAGGATTCATAGCTGTGGGAATAACTTAATGCATGCCAATGCATATTAGACATGAAGGAATTAATTCATGGTTGGAATACACCAGCAGTCATTACTTCCAACCAAACCATGGCTCCTCTCCACAATCTGTTTCTCTTCCCAAGACAAGATCAAAATGAATGAAGAATGAAGAGTGGGTGAAAGAGTGAATGGATGAATGAAAGAATGAATGCATGAATGTGAACGAGTGCATGAGTGAATAAGAATCCCACAAACAGACCAAATATGGGTTTATATAATTCTTGGAAATAGAGAACCACATGGCCTTCCCCCAAGAAGTTCACATAACTGATATTCTTCATTAAAACAAAAATGGGTAAATAAAAATATATAAAAAACACTTATCCCCTCAAGTTGCCTCTCTTGTGGAATCATATCCCCCTATAACTCTTTTCCTTTTCCATCTAGCAATCAGTGATTTATTTATTATTAATAATGATCAAAACATTACATTTCCTAGGCACACTGGCCTCTTTTAATTGTTTAGGCAATCTGGCCTTTCAATAAAAAAATATGTTATTTAATGTGGGGCTCAAAACTGGGGTATCACAAGATGTCTATGCTTTTCCTTCACCTTTTGACACTCTAAAAACCTGTCAATATAATTATCCACATCTTTCTTCATTCCAGGCCAAAAGTATTGGCTTCATACAACTATGATTGATTTATCATATCCCGGGTGCCCAACATATGGCACATTGTGCATTTACCTCAACACTATATTTTTTATCTCACTGGAGTTTAACACATATGTTTTTCCTCTATATGTGAGTATTCCATACTCTTTCAACTCATAATAATTAAATTTATACTATAATTTTCCTTGCTGTAATGTTTCTTTTATTTTTAAATAGTGTTGATATAAATTTATAGCCTCTAAAATTATATCTTCTACTTATCTACAGTACATGATGATGGTTGAAATATGCATCTCATATGCCCTTCTACTGAGTGCATCAACTACCTAATTTTCCTTCCCTTTAATATGCTTAATTTCAAATTCATATTCACTTAGAAATTCGAGCAATCTAGTTTCCCCTGGCATTTAATGTTGGTTGGACAAACAAATGTTTCATACCAAATTGGTCTTTCTTTAGCTCAAATATTTTCCTCATAAGGTAATGTCTCCACATTTTTAATGTATAAACAACGAATGGGAATTACAAGTCATGGGTAGCATAATTCCTCTCATGATATTTTAATTTTCGAGACTCATAGCACACCACATGATATTTTTTAGCAAGGACTCCACCGATCCCTTATTTCCATGCATCCATGCACACAACATAGTCTTCATCTAGATTTGCAATATTTAAGTTTGGAAGACTTGTCAAAATCTTTTTTAGTTGTTGAAATCTCTATGCACACTTAGAAGTCCATTTGAATTTCACTCCCTTCTTTTCCAAGGAAGTGATTGGGCATGCACTATTTGAGAATCCTTTTATGAATCTTCTATAATAACCGACAAGACCCATGAATGATCTGACCTCTATCACATTTCTTGGAAATGGACATCCTCTAATGACCTCTATCTTCTCGGGATCAAATGCTATCCCATCTGTTGAATTAATATGGCCCAAGTAATGAATCTTCTTTTGATAAAATATGCACTTACTTAGTTTGGCATACAATTTATGATCTCTTAAAAATTGCAACACCATTCTGAAATGATGCTCATTCTCTTCTTTTGTCTTTGAGTATATGAGTATATCATCCATATACACAGTCACAAACTTGTCTGGGTATTTCTTGAACACCCCATTCATTAAGCACATGAAAACAATTGGGGCATTTGATAGCCCAAATGGCACTACCATAAATTCATAATTCCCATACCTTGTTTTGAATGCTATCTTGTTAATATATTCTTCCTTTATACTCACTTGGTGATAACATGATCTCAAGTCAATATTTCAAAAGATTCTTTCACCTTTCAGCTAATAACCTTATTCAGTTGTCTAAAATCAATACACAACCTTAAGGTTTCATATTTCTTCTTCCCAAAAAGAACCGGGGCACCCCAAGGTGACACACTTGGGCGTATATACCCCTTCTTTAAAATCTCTTCAAGTTGTATATGCAATTATTTCAATTTTGGTGTTCCCATTATGTAAGGTGTTTTAGACATTAGGGAAACTCTTGACACCAAATAAATAAAGAAATCAATGTCTCTCTTTGGTGGCAATCCTGGGATTTCCCAAAAACATATTCAAAATATTTCAATACCAGGTGGTATTCAATACTTGGCATTTTATCTCTCATTTCCACTTCCATATGGGATGAAAAAATATGACATCCCTTCATGAAACTCTTTTTTACCTGCATGGTCGAAATTTCTCTAATAGATGCAACTCTTAGAATGCATTTAATCTTTCCTTGCTATCCTTCCTCACCAAGACAAGTGATTTTCTTGTTGTAACAATCTAGGACAACATGGTATTTCTCCAACCAATCCATGCCAACTATACAATCATATGAACCCAAAGGTATAATTTTCACATCTACTTTTGTGTTGAGTCCATTCATGTCTATTGGGAAAAAGAGTGTCTTAAAACCTTTTTACCTTTGATCCCTCTTTCCCTTCATCTTGTCATTCCAAGATTTTTGGAAAATTTGCCTTACTCTGCTTTGCTCATAAATATGCTTTTCTCTCCTTATGGTCTCCTCCAAAGTCTCAAGATTATCATATTTTATCTTGTCACTATATAAGGAGGGTGAACCGCTTAGAAATATTTGAATTTTGGCATTTTCATCCTTTATGAAGCCCATATACTTCAACAAATCAAAGAACCTCTTCTCATATTCATCCATTTTCATGCTTCCCAAATTGAGTTCAAAGATATATTTCATATTCCTTTCATAGTAATGCTTGGACAAATATTTATCTTGGAAATATCCTTTGAACTATCTCCATGAGACCTTCTTTTCATCCGGGTGCTTGGCTTGCTTAAGCTAATCCCACCACATGGATGGCTTTCCCTACAAGTGGTAGTCTTCAATTATTGTTTCTACTCTTGAGGGATATTCATGTAGCTGGAAATATTTATTCATTTCCAAAAACCAGGCCTTGACTTCTTCTCCCTTTCTGTGTTCACCATTGAAAGTTGGAAACTTGATTTTCCTAAGTTCACCTTGTAAAATGTCTGCATCTAGCCTTATCCTCTGCCTCCTGATAGGAGACACACTTGAGTTTTTCCCTAGAGCTAAACTTGCATGATATCCTCTAGTGGATTTCTTTAAATAATGATGGCACCTGCTCATGCTTCTTGACTGCTTGCAATACCCATGATCATCTCTTCTGTTATGGGATTTGGATGTTGCCACTTGTCTAGCACTATCTTATTTCTTTGTGATAGAATCCTTATTGAATTTCATATGTGATATGTTCATAATCTGGAGTATCTCCTCCTAAGATTTCATAATCCTCTCATTGTTTTCCCTATAGCTCTACACTTCTCATAGTTCTAGGCTCCTGCCTACATCTTCTTCCATTGGAATTTGTCTCAGTGCTTCCTGTTGGAACAGGGGTAGACCTAGGGTTCAATGCTTCAACAACGCACCAACAAAACCCTAACTACCAGAACTTTTGGCAACACCTGCAAAGCAGATGAAGTCTCACCCGAGGTAGAGGCAGCAGTGGTTGCAGGACTCAAGTGTCCGCAAACTAGCTAGGACACAGATCTATGATTACAACACCTCAATAGAACACTTAGCAGTCCTTATTCATTAGTACTTAATCTTAGTTCATAGCACAGATAAACCCTAATTACAGAGAAGTGCAGTATTCAACCAGATCTAACACATCCAAGCACTAAGCACATTGAAATAGATCAGATATAACATTCACTCACATGGCTAAGCACTAAGCTATCATATCAGATATATCTAAACATTAAGCACAAAGCATATATCACATGAACAATATAACAATCGTAATGAAAAAAGCAACCATAACATAGGATATATGTGGTTCACCCCCAGCCTGGGGCTATGACCACCAACTCTTCTTCTCTTTATTATATTCTGTCAATCATCTACATGCACAGAGCCACAAGATCCTACTCTACATAGGACAAGAGATCTACGTTCACTCCGCTAGATCCTCCTTCCCTGAGCTAGGTTACAGCACAAAGCCCTCTTACAATCTACACAACCTTCTTACATCCACTTGCACTTAGCTCTGCAAGTGTTCACATGGCATGCACAAATAATTTACAACTATCACTTGCACTTAGCACAACATCACACACATAGCTCTTCTTGGTCCAGTAGCTACTTCTTACATCGCCTAGATATCTATTTATACATTACAAAAAGGCCTAAACATGGGTAAACCCATGGGACGACATCCCTATACCCATTACATAAGCCCAAAACCAAAAAATCCCTAAACAAGGGGCCAAGATCCCGTGATAACCACTTTGACTTGCACTCCGCCTTTGACCAGCCTATCGAAGTCCTAAAAAGAGGTCTAACATGACCAAGGTTCTTCAAAACTTGGTCGAGGTCAAACATGCCCTAAACACTCACCTGTGACTCGTCCTGAGTCACTCTGATCTAGGTAACTCTACCTCAAACGCTTCAAGCTTGGCTCGAGCTACTTTGACCTGCTGCTTCACCAAGGCCTCCTTCTCGGTGAATTCCTAAATAACTTCCTCGTTCACAGGTCCTTCCAGGTGTTTTTCGACTACAATGACTACTTGTTCCAGCTCTACTCCTCGTCCTTCAATCTCCTCAAATAGTTGGCAAGATTCGTCTTGGACTGGTTGGAGCCTCTGAGTCACTTCCATGACTTTTCTCTGTATGGCATGGACTTTCTATTGAACAGTTCATTGTTGCTGGGATATTTTCATTCTGTCAACTACTGACAGGAGTTTCAACTAGGATTTCACTGATGCTGCTTGCTATTTTTCCTCCCAGAGTTGTGACTCTAGTGTCTTCAGTTCAGGGTCCTTTGTAAGGTGCTCATAATTTTGTGCACTTCTACTACTAAGTTTTTTACATTCCAAAGCTAGGGATTTGATTCTCTCAATTGCACTCTAAGCAGTTTCATCTCTTTGGTCTCGCACTTCCTGTGGAGTGCTTGGTACTGTTTGTAGCTCTAGATCTGTTATTCTCTATTGAAGCTACTGGATGGATTCAACAAGCTTTGTGACTTGATGCTCCACTGGGTCTTCCTCCTTTTTCTCTAAGCCCATCACAGAGTGAAGTGATTTATTGAATGCTTCTTTAACTCCAACCTACTCTGCAATCAAATGTTCTTTCTCCTACTAAATTTGCGCTCTCTCCTCTTCAAAATTTGTGTGGAGGTCATCTTTTTCCTGCTGTGCAACCCAACATTGCTCTATGACTTCCTCTTGTACTTTCTTCAGGGCCTCTATGGCCTATTATTTTTCTTCTTGGATATGACAAAGGTGAACTTTGGTCACATCGGCTAGTCTGCAGAATTGGGTAGGCTCATCTCCCAGATCTGTTTCTTTTGATGGCGGGGGCATAGTAGACACTGTGTGGCTGGAGCAAAGGGCTTGTTGTACTCCTCTCATCTCTTCTTCAAGCCTTTCGTGCATGGTTTCCTATTTTTCTTCATTGTGCTGTAAAATATCTTCTGAGGTGTCTGATACAACTGTGATAATGAAGTCGAAGTCATCGACTGTGAGCATAGTCTGCAGCTTCAGTTTACTAGCTTTGCACTTCTTTCGCGATGTAGGTTTCATGGGGGAAACCTTTCTTTTCTTGGATGTTTCATCGTCATCAACGGGATCCCTAGGTGGCATTACATCACCTTTCTTTTGCTTCTCTTCTTCTCCATTGTTTTTTTCTTTGTTGACTTCGTCATCACCTCCTCCTCTAGGTTATTCTGAAGCAATTTCTTCTGATGCGCTGCTCATCTTCTGTACCTCTTCTCTCTTCTTCCTTATGCTACTTCCAGGTGCATCGTACTCTTCGCGGGTGACCACCAAGCTTCCTATTAGTTTGGGTTTGGATAGTTATGTGGGGTCAACAAGGATAAGGAGCTCTGTAGGCCATTCCTTCTTTATTTCTTCTAGGTCCTCCTCTATGAGCTTATAATAACTCTACAGTACTTCTTTGTGTTTGTCTCTATGTGTAGTGATATAGATAAAATGTCTGTCTGCGTGGAACTTCATAAATGGCCTGAACCTATGTAGGGTCTTTGGCATCATGCAAGGGACAACCTCAATATCCCTCTTTAACTATAGGTAGTAGGTGTGGAACACCTCATTTGACTACCATTGTTTCCCCATATCGCTCGAATACCAGAGTGTGGTGAACTTTGCGGATAAGGGTTCAGATGGCTCGATCTCAGGGAAGGTCGCACCTTCTGACATCTTCCAAGCAATGAACGTGCTGAGGATCAGTAGCCAACTGAAGTGGAACTCATAGGCCTAATCCTAAGCTTCATGGAAGTCTTGGTCTAGCTAGTTAACTAAGTAGCTTTCCTAGTTCATTTTTATCCCCTCCACGCATTTTCCTGTGAGGTCAACAACAAACCCTGTGACCTGCGTGGGTTTGTTCTTCAAGACTAGCTTACCAACAATCAACTAGAAATCAAGGTGCATTGCACCATTCTGGATGGAGGCTACCTTGTAGCCTCGCTTCTCCTTCTCCACATCGCCATATGTATCTTTAATCTTCTACGCCAGGGCGTAGTCTGCAGCCTTTCCTAGGTAAAAGTCTTGTCGGTCTGGTCCCTACATGCTCAATCCGGTGATCCGATGGATTAGTGCCAGATCAACGATGATGTGTCTATCCAGCCATAGATAACCTCCATGGAAGCTTGAAAGTAGGAGCTTAACGCACGTGTTAACCTCCTATTGCCTTTCGAAATGGGGTATTTTCATCATGTTCAGAATAGTGGACCTCACAATGTCCATAGTCCATGGTTGGGGAATTATGTTTGACTTCTTCCTCTTTGTTCTGGTCAAATATCTATGTGGGACAAGCATGCCAAATTTCTTGCAGTCTCCCAAGTTGAATTCATTGATCTTTAATGTCAGGATCTTATCCAGCTATGGCTTGCTTGTGTTTATCCCCTTCGGGAGGTACGTGGTAATCAAGGTGTAGTCGAAGTCCCTAGGGACACTATCATGATTCACAGCATCGGCCAGAGGTGGGATGTAGTCAGGCAGGATGGATGGGATGAGCTTCGCATTTTTCAGGTCATCATGATGCTTGGTGCATTTCTTAGTTGCATCTTGGGATGGTCCAGATCTGCAAGCAGTCAACGGGGAGGTTTTCACTCCTCTCGTCGATGAAGCTTAAATCCCTATGGACATTACTTTTTCGGTCATTAGATCGATTAGGATTTCTTCTACGGACTTTTCTATTGCAATGATTTTTTCCGACATGCATGCTCAAGATCGGATAAATTAGGTTGATGAACAAATGCTCAATGCAATAGAACAGGTGGTGAAGTCTCAGTAAACACAACGCGGTAACAATGAGTTCTCTTGTTGGCTCATATACAATTTGTAAAAGTGTTCTTAGTGCAACAGTCGACGCAATAAGTATACAATGATTTAACGAATCCCTCCAACGGTCAAGAAGCCTTCATCAATGCAGTTATGTTCGTTATGGCATGGTCTCAATGGTTTGATGGCGAGCTTTCTGATCATAACTATTGTTCTAACCGTTCTACTATATCTTGATCATCACTCGAGGAAGATAGATCCGACAGATACCTTTTTGGTGGTACCTACACTTGTTAAAACAAGAAGATAAGTTATCATGCCAATATACATTTTTGGTACCAACACAATTGCATATAGTTGCATTTAGTTGCATAAAGTTGAAATTGCCACACTGATCCATCATATAGTTGCATAAAGTTGAAATTGCCACACCTAGTTGCATATAGTTGCATAAAGTTGAAATTGCCACACCTAGTTGCATATAGTTGCATAAGTTGCATATATTTGCATAAGTTCCAATAAAGTTGCGTAAAGTTGCATAAGTTGCAATATAGTTGCATAAGTTGCATAGTTGCATATAGTTGCATATTTGCATATAGTTGCATACAAAATTGTTGTAATATAGTTGCATATAGTTGCAATATAGTTGCATAAGTTGCAATAATGTTGCGTAAAATTGCATAAGTTGCAATATAGTTGCATAAGTTGCATAGTTGCATATAGTTGCAATATAGTTGCATAAATAGCATATAGTTGCATAAGTTGCAATATAGTTGCATAAGTTGCAATATAGTACCAACATAGTTGCATATAGTTGCATAGTTTCATAGTTGCATAAGTTGCATATAATGGGAGAGGACCCCTAGATTGGTTGTGGGTATAAGTTTGGGCTTCCGCTACATATGATACAACTCCTAGGAGAAATATTATACCTTAATCTCTACCAAGTTCTTAATATCTCATTGATTTCAATATGGGGACAAGAATGGAAGCATGTAGGGGAGATTACTTTTAGAGGCGAGGATGCAAATATTTGGGAATAATACATTGCAAAACTTAGAGCAATTCATGTTAGTATTAAAGATGAGGAGGATTGTTTGATCTAATAAAAAAATTCATCGAGTGATTACACTCCCAAGGCAGAATATAAGTTTTTATGTTCCAATGATCATATGGGGGTTCAAGTGTGGTGGTAGAAGAAAGTGTGAAAGTTTAAATGCCATTTAAAGACTCATATTTTCATGTGGTTGATGCTTATTAGTAAGGCACTTTCATGGGAAATCCTATGGAAAAGGATTACATATTGTCTTAGGAGGTGTCCTTTGTGCAAGGAAAATGAAGACTCAAATTTACATCTTATCATGACATGTTCATATGATATTCATGTATGGGAGGAAGTGAAAGGTTTAACTAGGTTAAGAAATATTTGGAGTGATTCTTCAATTGAGGAGTGTTTAAGATCCTAGTGTGAAAATGAGAATGTAAAGAGGTTTAGAGCTTATCCTTTGTTATTATCTTAGGGTATATGGC
>JZKD02S2074581.1:667695-681475 GCA_000966675.3 Picea glauca
CTTTAGCTATCTAAATCAAATTCAAATGATATAATTTTATTACTGTTATCCATATCTTGTCTCTTCCAAATAGATAAAAGACATAACAATTGTTAGTTCAGTTTGTGAATGATAGCTTTATCTTCTTCATAAATTGAATTGTTATATATAAGTTTTCTGCATAATAGGTTTCCCTTATTGCAGGAATTTATAATCATGAGATTGTTATGATTTTCTTTTATGTCTTGTTTGTCCTATAAAATACTTCAAGAAGAAGCATAGCTGATCGTTTACGAAAATCTTAAGGACTAAACGGTGTGAGTTTCCCTCCTCCAACCAGCTTAAGGAGTCATCATACACAGGGCAGACTTGGAGCGTTTCCAGGTCAATTAGTTTTCTGCTTACTGTTTTCATTAAGTAGTTTAATTTAGATATAAGTCTAGATAGAAATATATTAGATCGTTTAATTTCAGTAGTTTTTATTTCTTTTTTTCATAAAATATAAAAACCAAAAGAATTCCTGGCTGTCCTAAGGCAGCGAACACATGAGTTTTGCAGGTTTTAAATAAATCTGTAGGCCGTTTATAGTGTATATTTGTGAATAATAAATATAACAGCTGATAATTAGATAGTTGATTTGAATCATTATAATTGTAGTTAGTCAATTGTAAATAATAGTTAGAATAGTTAGATTTAGTTTTAATTTAATTTAGTAATTTGTTTTAGTTAGATTAGTATAGTAGTTAGTTAGTTTAGTTTGTTTTATTAGTTGTAATTAGTTTAGTTTCTTTTAGTTTGTATTAGATAGTTTAATTTGTTTATTAGTTTAGTTAGTTTAGTTTGATTCAGATCAGTTTCCTCTTTGGTTTTCTTAGGAGTCCTTAGAGCGGCCAACAGAGTCGTTAAACTCGTCAGGGTGGTCCATTCCAAACGACTTGGGTTATTTAGACAACCCCGGACCGGTTCCACTCTCCCAGTTGACGGACGATCAATTTCTCCCATCAACAATTAGTTGGCTAGGACTCTGAGATGTGGTTATGAAACTCTAGTTACTCAAAACTGAGTCTTGCATTTTTTCTTCTTCAAAACTGTCAAAAATTTCTGGGTATTTTTCCTGCATGGTAGTATCTTTAGGAACGTAGTAATCCCATTGAACATTTACCATCCCTATGGCTTTGTTCCTGAGAAATTTGAATTTCCGGTCTAGGATGCATACTAGTTCCACCCAGAAATCCCCTTCGTGCTCCACCTGGATCACATTCCAATCAATTATGTGCTTAGGATCAAACACATATTTATTTAACAATGACACATGAAATACATTATGCACTATCATGGATGTAGGCAAAGCTAACATGTATGCAATTGGCCCTATATTTTATAATATTTCAAAAGGCCCACAATATCTTGCTTCCAAATTCGGGAAACTTCCTAATCTTAGTGAACTTCTCTTTTCCTTTAATTTTAAGAACACATGTTCTCCCACTTTAAAATATCTGAAAAATTTGTTTCTATCTGCATAACTTTTCTTCATATCCTGGGAAACTTTTAAATTTCTCTTTATCTTTTCCATTTGATATTCCGTTTCCTTTAACAATTCTAGCCCAACAATCACTCGGTCTACTGGATTATCCCAACTCACTGGTGTGTTTCATTTTCTACCATACAATGCCTCAAATGGAATCATTTTCAATGAGGCCTGATACTCATTATTTTAGGAAAATTCAACTAAATGGATATAATCTTCCCTCTTTGATGGTAGATCCATCGCATACATTCTAAGCATGTCCTCAATTATCCACTTAGTCCTTTCTTTCTTCCCATTTTCCCCAAATCCCTTGAACAAATCCTTCCACAAATTGGAAGTAAAGTTTTGGTCTCTATTGAAACTATTTCCTTAGGCACTCCATGTAGTCTAATAACATCTCTCATATAAATTTATGCAATATTTGTTGCCTTGTGTGTAGTCTTTACTAGAATGAAATGTGTCGCTTTAGTCAATTTTTCCACCACCACCATGATGGAATCATGTTGCTTTGTTTTTTTATGCAGCCTAGTAATAAAATCAACCATAACAACTTCCCACTTGCATTCCAAATGGGAAATGGTTGTAGCAAACCTATTGGGTTTTGTTGGCATAGGGGTAGACCCATGGTTCAAATCTAACAACACACCAAAAAGCCCTAACTACTATCCCTTTTGGTAACACCTATGAAGCATATGTAGTCTCACTCGAAGTAGCTATAGGGGGGTTGCAGGACACAGGTGTCTACAACCAGAAGAAATGAAAAGTGGATCCAGAACAAGAACACACAACAACTTAGATATTCGTTACCTCTCTTAAGCTTACCTCACAAGCTATATCTCAGATCTAACACAATAACACAATAACAGTATAACCAAAGGAAAAGAACACAACATCAACCACAGAGACACAAAATATATGTGGTTCACCCTCTCCCTAAGGCTACATCCACAGAACTGTGTTTCTTGATATATTATGTGAAAACATACAGTTCTATCTGTGCACTTAGTTGCAGATCTCTTTCTCTTCCTCCCTTTTGTACCTCCCCTCCCCACGCACCCAGATGTAGGGTTGATCTTCACACCTAGTTGAAGATCTTACAATACATGAATGTTCTCAACACTTCTCTCCCGCAACAACAATAATCACACTCTTATCCCACAACAACGAATAATCAACTATTAACTAACCCTTTTCTCTCATCTAGGTCTTTATTTATACATTACAATGATTCTCATAAAACCTTAGGCCAAAACCTAGGTGTCAAAACCCTAAATACCAAAACCCTAGGTGTCTTAAACCCTAGGTCCACTTTGACCCACGTTTTCAGGGCTTCACCAACCTGTCTTTCCTTCTTTCCCACGAGGTTCTCCAAAGCATCCATTGGTGGATTTTTCCTCTTGTTGAGTTGTCCACAATCCATCTTCCTAGTTGATCTGTCTTCCTTGATATTCTTGTTCAACGACTCGCTTTCCCTTACTTCGCTCCTTCTTTTCTTCTTCTTTGACCACTTTGACCCATTCTCAGTCATTGTGCCTTCGACGCAGTTCGTACTTCACCTTTTCTCTTCCTTTTTCTTCAATTTCTTCCTTAATCCCTAACCAAGGGCCAAAAAGCCCCCAACACTGACTTATGATTCATCCCGAGTCACTGCAAGACTGGACCTTTATGTATCAGTTTGACTTGCTTTCTACTATGTCCCTCCCTGTCATGTGTAGACTGTCTTTTTTGTGTCTAGTACCTAGTTTCAACTATACCTGGTACCTAGAACCTTATTTTCTATGATTTTACTAAGAGCTCGGAGGCAGTTGGTTTTCATAATACAATTTCAACCAGTTCCCATTCACTAAGACTTCCTTCCATTCTCCATTCAAAGTCTTCAACTACGTAGCTCCTCCTTCTGTAACATAGGCAACCTCGTATGGCCCAAGCCAATGTGTCCTGAACTTCCCTGGATGCTTCATGAACTTGTTGTCATATACCAATACCAAATCTCCTTGCTTGAAGGATTTCTTCTTGATATGTCTATCATGGTAGGCGTTTTCTCTTTCCTTTTGTACCTGCTGATGAAATACTGCAATAAAATTGTCTTCTTCTAGTTCCACCAACTACGCAAGCCTTTCTTGAACAACACCAGTGTCATCCATATATGTGAATGCTACAATTCTTAGACTAGGAACTAAATATTCCATAGGGACCATTGCTTCTAGACCATAAACCAACTTAAAGGGAGTCTGCATTGTCGACTTCTTGCAAGTGGTTCTATAATCCCATAACACTGTCGGTACTCTCAAATCCCAGTCATCTCTGTTTACACTGCAAATCCTTGTCAGCGGTGTCTCCAAGATATTATTGAAAGCTTCAATTGTACCATTCGCTTGTGGATGGTATGTAGTGCTCTTTTGGTGGTGGACTGCAAATTCTTGAGTCAAGGCTCCAATAGTATTTTTAATAAAATGTGTTCCTTGATCACTTATACAGATCTTTGGGCATCCAAATCGGGTGATGATATCATCAAACATGAACCATGCAGTTGTAGTTTCACTACAATCCTTAAATGCTCTTGCTTCTTCCCATATGGTCAAATACTTTGTTGCAGTAATGATGTATCTTGCTCCTGTGTTCCGTCCCGATGGGTTGATAGGGCCCAAAAAATCAATTTCCCATTTCTCAAATGCTTGTAAGGTTATCTGAGGTGCTAAAGGAATATCATCTCTTCTAAAAGGTTTCCCAACTCTTTGGCATACATTGCAGGCTTTATAGTATTCCTTAGCATCTTTGTGTAAAGTGGGCCACTAGAGGCCAACTCTAAGAACCTTCTACGTTGTTTATTTTCCTGCATAATTTCCTCCTGCAATGCCTTCATGTGCTTCTGCAAGAATCAATGGTATTTCTGCCTCCATAACGTATCTCTTCAAGATCTCATTAGGTCCCATCTTATATAGTTGTCCAGCTATAAGTGAAAAATATGCAGCATGAACTACCAGTTGTTTCTTCTGAATGACTACATATTTGTGAGGTGCCATTCTTGTTGAGAGGAACTGGACTATCTTGGCGAAGTGATCATCAACCTTTCTGATGGCCAGAAACTATGCATCTGGTAGTGTATCCTCCAAACTGGTAGGTTCCTCTCCATGTTCTAACCTAGATAAGTGGTCAGGTCCCTTGTTCATTCTCCCTGTCTTGACCACAATATCAAAATCATATTCCTGGAATAGTAGTAGCCACCTACATATTCTTCCCCCCAACACTGGCTTGTTGACTAGGTATTTCAACACAGAGTGATAAGTGAGCATCTTAAAATGTCCTCCCAACAAGTAGTTTCGAAACTTCTGCCTCATGTACACCATGGCTAAACCTTCTCTCTCAATGGTAGTGTAATTTATCTCAGTTGTAGAGAGCTTCTTGCTAGCAAAGGATCATGGATGGTCAATATCTCCTTCTTCTGGTTGTGCTAACACTGCTCCTAATGCAATAGATGAGGCATCGACATGCACATGAAATTCCTTACTCCAATTTGGGAAAACCAGAATAGGCGTAGTGACCATTTTATGTTTCAGTGTGTAGAAGCTATGTTGACATTCCTCTGACCATTGAAATTGACAATCTTTATTTAAAATATTTTCCATGGGTGTTGTTACATGTGCATATCCCTTGATGAACATTTTGTATTATCCAGTATGTCCCAGCGTAGTGTGCAACTATCAAACCGAAGTAGGCAGGAGTAGATCAACAATGATGGCAATCTTGGAAGGATCTACCAACAAGCCCTTCTTACACAGAATATGGCCTAGCATCACTCCAAAGGGTGAAAAGAAGATACACTTCTTCAGGTTTAGGGAAATCTAACATTACGTTCACTTATCCAACATTAGTCTTAAACATTCAATATGATTTTGCAATAAACTAAAAATAGCCCAATCATCAAAATATGCTTCCAAAAATTTATGTAAAAATTATTTGAACGCTTTGACCACCACCCTAGAAAAAATGGATAGTGGATTCTTCAATCTGAAAGGCATCATTGTGTACTGGAAGGAGCACCATTCTATTGCAAATGTGGTCTTATGGAAATCTTTCTTGGCAATCCTGATCTGGTGATAACCTGAAAATCCATCTGTGAAGGAGAAAAATTCTTGTCCTCCCACATTATCTAACACTTCGTCAGTAAACAGTGTAGGGAATGGATCATGTAAGCATGAATCATTTAGTATTCTCAAGTCTACACAGATTATGATCTCTCATGTATTCTTATCTTGGAATACCATAGGGATAATCCATTATGACTCTTCAATAAGTTCTATGATTCCTGCTTCCAACATTCTGTCTAACTCAATCTTGATTTTCTGCTTATACTTTGGATTCAATTTGTAGGGTCTCTTCTTGACTGGCCTTGCATAAATTTTAAAGGGAATCTTCATTTCTCCCATGGGCCCTTTAATTCCCTTCATGTCGGTGAACTTGGTTGGAAACAAGTCCTGATATTCATGCAGTAACTTTGTGATCTTATCAATGGTGGCATCATCCCAATAATCTCCAACGTTTGTGAGCTTAGGTGCTTGCTCTGTCCCAATATTAACTTTCTTGATTTTGATTGGTTGTCCAATGAAAGTTAGTTTGACTACTAGTCCTTCTATATCTCTCTGTCCTTCATTTTTTGTGATGTTCACATTTCGAGGGTCATCATCTTCATCAGCATTGATATTGTAACAACCTTGCAATTTCTGAAGAGGTGCAGTCCATTCATCTTCATCTTGCTCCAAAGTGAGGTTAGGTGCCTCCTCAAAGAACCTCTATATTACAACTTGTAAATATTGATCTATTGTGGGATACTGACTCTCAAATAAAAATGTAGCTACAAATTTCTGAGTCATACCATGCCAATCTGAAGTGGTGAGCTGTAGTTCTGCTTGCAGATACCAATTTATAGGCATTATGTCCAAGGTGTTAATGAATTTATGCACCCATTGTTCCTGAGGAATGTTTCTCCAGTCCTCCTCACAACTTCGCACACGGTCCTTCGGAAATCTTTGACCTGTGTATCGGACTTTGCACCATTCAACTTGGTTTGAAAAGTGCACTGTCATCAAAGTGCAACATTTCACCCAGTTCGTGATGTTCTTCTTGTGCATTCCCCACCATCTCGCTGGAGTTTCTTTTAAAGATTCATCCGGTGCCAAAAACCTCTATTGTACCGGTACAATTTCTTCAAATTCCAACAAGAAAGTTTCTAAATGATTTAAACCATCAAATGTGGGCAAATTACTTACTTCTGTGCCAATCCATTGAACTTTTATAGTCAATCTAGCACACCTCTGCACAAAAACTTCATACGTTTTGTTCTTCCAATTATCCAGTGCTTCCTATGAGTCTGATGAGCATGCATTGTCACTTCACCAACTTAAATTCCCATCTGTCATAGGGTTAATGTAATCATGCTACCTTGTTGTCAATTTATATATATTCTCTAGCTCGTAAGCACGGTCTTATTCTCTGATGGGTTCTATCTATCTACGATCGTCATCAGGATCTAGAGGTGCAATGACCCTAAGGCCATCACCTTCAAATGTCATTCTTATTTTCTTTAAGTCAACCACAATGGAATTGTTGAAAGCCCAATCAATTCCTAACAGTGCAGGATAAGGATAGTTATCGTCAACTATCTCAATCACCTCGAAGTCCGCAAACATCCTTACCCCGTCGATGTCCATAGGGACATGCTCTAGTCTTCCAAAGGGGCTTACCACCTATTGATTATCCATCCTAAGAATGATACGAGAATAAATCAACTTTGGTTTTCCCATCATTTCCCAGGTCTTCTTCGTCATAACATTGACTTCTGACCCTAAGTCGAGGACCACATAATCTATGTCATACTCTCCAATCTGAGCATTAAGATGTAGTTCCTTATTTTTCCTTCTCTTCCTAGATACTTGATGTACTTCTTTATTCAATAGAGGGTATACCCTACCTATCTCATATTGTCTCATCAAATTTTGTAGTTCTTGTACAACTCTTTTATCCTTAATCAAATTAATGCAAGTACATAAGAATTCCATAAGCTTGCTTACCTCTTTTCCTTCTCCAGGTGCAACTGACTAATCTAATTCCAAAGGCATTCCACATTTTCTCACTTCTGGTTGTGTCTTTGATGAAGAAGCCTAATATCTTCCAAACTCTCCTCTTGCCTCTTCAAATGTCTTCTTTTCTTTCCTTGGATCAAACACTTGTTTCTTTTCTACAGCTCTTCTAACCCTTGATTCTTCTATAGTCTTTCCTGGGGTCACTCTGTCTTCTCCTATAACAGTGCCTCCTTTAGTGATAACAACGACTCTGAGATCCTCTCCATGAGATTTTGTTGATATTAGTTGTACTTATTTTTTTCCTCCTCATCTCTCTTGAAGCTTGCCTAACAGTACTAAACAATCTTCAATAACATGTTCAAATGAGTTGCAGTAGCTACAAGTGGTACAAGGGTTCTCACAGTCCCTTTCCAAGTGTCCTGGTTGTGCGCAGTTAAAATAATTTATCTGACCTCGACCTCAACCCATGCCTCATCCTCGTCCTCTTCCTCTGCATCCCCCATGAGGGTTGAAGTTTCCTCTTCCAGGAGAGTTAAACTATGTAGCATTTCCTTCATGCTTCATCTCTCCTTGAATCCTATATGTATCTCTTGATCTTTCATGCAAGAGGTCATAACCCTACAATCCTTCTCATCGTGCCCCACATATTTACAAAATGTGAAGTAAAAATTGGTAGGTGTCTACACATATTTTTTCATGTAATAGCATTCTCTAGGGTGATGTCTATTTCTACATACTAGCACCAGGGTAGAGTAACTTGCTTCAAAGGGAACAAAGCTCCAGAGGCCAAGTACTCATGAAATAGGGGGAAATGTTCCTTATCATGGCCCTCTGATTTGCATCTGATACACCAGATGGATTCTCTTTTATCTTTTCCCTTTTCTTTCTTCATATATTTGACCTATAGAGACAAGCTAGTTAGCTAACTCAAAATTTGACTCATACCTGAGATGGATTCTCCCATAGGGGTTGATTCTAGTTTAATGGCAATCCCCAGTGCCTCAGCCTACGAAGAAACCTTTTGTTGCATCAGAGGAACTTTGATGTGTGGTAAGAGGGTAGCAATGAGCCACTCCTTGTTTTGCTCATCTAGGATCTAAAAACTCAAATGGCCTATCAAGGTCTTAAACCTCTGATCAAACTCCCAAATAGGTTGAGCTACTCTCTGCTTGATTTCTTTCATTTATGTAATGCACTGTGACTTTGACTTGGATTTCTTGAATTCTACACTTAACATAGTCTTTATATCGTTCATTAGTTTAGGTTGTACATTCCCTTCAGTGCGTGGTCTCTTAAGGTAGTACTAAACTGAGCTCTCTTAACAACTTTGTCACTGAATTAGTTGATACTCCATATAGCTTTACATAAAAACTAGTGTTGATCAGGATCTTTAGATCCATCTCCTCTAAAGATAGGTAGCCTCATTTCATCTACCATAGATCTTCCTAGGTTTCTTGACTGAGTATGTACTAAACTGTTGGTAACAGTTCTTTGAGTGCTCTAATAACTCTGACTACTCTGGTTACTTAATGCTGCTAAAACAATGAGAGGATTAATGGTACTTACTTCGACAGTCGACACAGTTCCTGAAGTTTTTGATTCTTCTCAGTGAGGTTCTTCAGTCTTCTCTTCCTCTGCTCCAACGGACCCTAAATTTTCCTCAGTCAATAACTCTTCTTCTTCTCCACTATAGAACCCTTCATCATGTGCCAGTGGTTTGTGGGTCTGATCAAATAGGTTTACCAGAGGAACCTCTTTGAAGGTTCTCCCACTACCCATGTATCCAACCTTTTTGTCATTGTCTTTATCTGATTTCTTGAACATTATCTTTTCAATCTGACCAATTAATGTATCTTCAAGATGTTCTTCTCATGCAATAGCATCTTGATCTTCAACTTCAAAAAGTGTAAAAAAATTCCTCTAGGTCCTTTAAAGAAATATCTCTCTTCTTGGCTATACGACTCAATTTTGTCAATATCAAACTTAGTGATGTACCCTCCAATAGTGTTGTCGAACCAGTGATCTACTGCTCTTGACACAGTGTTATCAACTCTCTTGACCTTCTTGATCAACACCGATGTCCAAACCATAGGTGGTCTACGTCTAATTTTGAACTGGGTATCTTCTAATATGGCTAACCACTCGTATAGCTCCTTGTGAACTCCCCCAAATAAAATCTCTTGTATATCAGTAAAGATATAACTTCCCAACCAATCCTTTGTACTAAGTCTAGGGTTCTTGTTCTGATCTTTGGCGAAGTATCTTTCTTCTTCTTCTATCCACATCTGAATCTTTGTCTTCGATGGAAACCACCTTGACATTCCCTCAAGAAGATCCTGGTCCCAGCAACAGAGCCATTTGTTGGCACAAGGGCATACCCAGGGTTCAAATCTAAGAGCGCACCAACAATCCCTAACTACTGTCCCTTTCAGCAACACCTGTGAAGCAGATGCATTCTCACCCGATGTGGAAATAGGGGAGTTACAAGACATAGGTGTCTACAAACAAAAGAAATGCAAAGTGGATCTAGAACAAGAACACACAAAAAATTAGATATTCTTTACCTCTCTTAAGCTTACCTCACAAGTTGTATCTCAGATCTAACACAATAACACAATAACAGTATAACCAAAGGAAAATAACAAAACATCAACCACAGAGACACAAAATATACGTGGTTCACCCTCTCCCTAGGGCTACGTCCACAAAACTGCGTTTCTTGATATATTGTGTGAAAACATACAATTCTATCTGTGCACTTAGCTGCAGATCTCTTTCTCTTCCTTGCTTCTCTACCTCCCCTCCCTGCACACCCAGCTGCAGGGTTGATCTTCACACCTAGCTGGAGATATTACAATATAGGAATGTTCTTACACTCAACACTTCTCTCCCGCTACAATAGTAATCACACTCTTAACCCACAAAAATGAATAATCAACTATTAACTAACCCTCTTCTCTCGTCTAGGTCTTTATTTATACATTACAATGATTCTCAGATAACCTTAGGCCGAAACCTAGGTGTCAAAACCCTAAATACCAAAACCCTAGGTGTCTAAAACCCTAGGTCCACTTTCACCCACATTTTCAGGGCTTCACCAACCTGTCTTTCCTTCTTTCCCGTGAAGTGCTCCAAAGCATCTGTTGGTGGATTTTTCTGCTTGTTGAGTCGTCCATGATCCATCTTCCTTGTTGATCTGGCTTCCTCGATCTTCTCGTTCAATGAATCACTTTCCCTTACTTTGTTCCTTATTTTCTTCTTCTTTGACCACTTCGATCCATTCTCAGTCATTGTGCCTTCTGCGCAATTCGTACTTCGTCTTTTCTCTTCCTTTTTCTTCAATTTCTTCCTTAATCCCTAACCAACGGCCAACAAGTTTCTATTTTCTATCTTTACTTTTTTTCATTCTAGACATTTGGCTATGTAATTA
The DNA here is from genome assembly GCA_000966675.3 of Picea glauca. Classification (NCBI taxonomy): domain Eukaryota; kingdom Viridiplantae; phylum Streptophyta; class Pinopsida; order Pinales; family Pinaceae; genus Picea; species Picea glauca. The sequence continues at coordinate 678,713 of JZKD02S2074581.1, forward strand.
ACCACTTCTTTCTTAATTCCTGGCAAAAAATATTGGCTTCTTACTACTTAAATTGTTTTATGATATCCTGGGTGCCCTGCATATGGCACGTTGTGCATCTCCTTCAGCAATGTGTTTTTTAGTTCACTGGAATTCAACACATACAAGTTACCTTTGTACATGAGAATTCCATCTTCTTTCATCTCATAGTAATTAAATTTATGTTGAAAATTACCTTGTTGTAATGTCTCTTTTATTTTTAAATAATTCTGATCTGAATTTGTTGTTGCAATAACTTTTTCTTTCAAATATGTCATGTACATGATAATGGTTTTGATATGCACTTCATGAGATCTCTTGTTGAGTGCATCAGCCACTTTATTTTCCTTTCCCTTTATGTGCTTAATTTTGAAGTCATATTCACTCAAAAATTTGAGCCATCTAGTTTGTCTATCATTTAATGTTGGTTGTCTAAGCAAATGCTTTAGGCCACAATAGTTTGTCCTTAGCTCAAATTTCTTACCCATAAGTTAATGTCTCCACATTTTCAATGCATGTACAACCAATGTTAAATCTAAGTCATGTGTAGCATAATTCCTTTCATGTTATTTTAAATTTTTGGACTCATAGCATACCTCACGATCCTTTAGACTGAGAACTCCACCGAGTCCTTCCTTGCATGCATCAGTGCACAAAACAAAATCTTCATTTTGATCTAAAATCTTCAATATTGGTGCACTTGTCAATATTCCCTTCAACTGTTGAAAATGCTCTTCACACTTGGAAGTCCATTCAAACTTCGCTCCCTTCTCTTGCAAAGAAGTGATTGGACTTGCAATATTTGAAAATCCTTTTATGAATCTTCGGTAATAACCGACAAGACCCATGAATGATCTGACCTCTGTCACATTATTTGGAAACGACCATCCTCTAATGGCCTCTATCTTCTTAGGATCAACTTATATCCCTGTTGTTGATATTATATGCCCCAAGTAGTAAATCGTTTTTTGGTAAAATATGTACTTACTTAGATTAGCATATAATTTGTGCTCTCTTAAAACTTGCAACACCATTCTTAACTGTTGCTTGTGTTCCTCTTCTGATTTAGAACAGATAATTGTTCACTGAACAATCCATTCATCAGACACATAAAAAATGTTGGGTAATTTGATATCCCAAATGGCACTACCATGAATTTCTAATGCCCATATCTTGTTCTGAATGTTGTCTTGTTGATTTATTCTTCCCTTATCCTTACTTGAAGATAGTCTGATCTTAAGTCAATCTTTGAAAATATTCTTGCACCTTTCATCTAATCAAACAAATCATCAATTACGGATAAAGGATACTTATTATTTATGGTAACCTTATTAAGTTGCCTGAAATCAATACACATCCTTAAGGTTTTGTCCTTCTTCTTCACAAAAAGAACCGGGGCTCCCCAAGGTGACACACTTGGGCATATATACCTCTTTTTTAACAACTCTTCAAGTTTCATCTATAACTCCTTCAATTCTGGTGTACCCATTTTGTATGGTGTCTTGGAAACTGGGCAATCTCCTGGCACTAAATCAATAGAAAAATCAATGTCTCTCTTGGGTGAAAATCCTGTAACTTCTCTAAAAACATCTTCAAAAATCCCTCAAGACCAGATGGTCTTCAATGCTTTCCACTTTATCTTTGGTTCCTCCTCCATATTGGATGCAAACATTTCACATCCCTTCTTGAAGCTCTTCTACAACTGCATAGATGAAATCTCTCTAATAGTTACATCTATTGGAATGCCTTGAATCTTTCCTTGTTTCCCTTCCTCATCAAGACATGTGATTGTCTTGTTATAAAATTCTAGGACAACATGATGTTTTTCCAACCAACCCATGCCAATAAGACAGTCATATGAACCCAATGGTATGATGTTTACATCTACTTTCGTGTTAAGTCCATTCATGTCTATTTGACAATATATAACCAACTCATTTATCTTTCTCTTAGCCCTTGTGGCTAACTGAACTAACCAATATTTATTATTCTTACTTCTTTGCAAGTGAAATATTTCAACAATATTAGCATTTATGTAACTATGGATAGCTCTAGAATCAATTAAAATTTATATGGGATGGTTATCAATCTTACCTTCCACTTCGATCATGGGGGATTGATATTCTTCCTGCTTGTTGTCCAAGGCTGCATAAATCCTTGGCATACTTCCTCCCATGTCTTATTTTTTTCGGCCTCATGAATTTTGTGGACAATCCTCATTTTTTCTCCTTTATGAGGGTAGTCCCTATATAAGTGATTCCTTTCACATCCCCAACATTGAACAGGTTGTTGCCTTGGCCTTTTCCCAAATGAATTTGCATTCTTTTGATCATTTTGGGCTTCCTAACATTGCTAATTTTCTTGGGAGTTATTTCTAAAAAAGGGTGGATTAAAACCTTTCTTCCTTTGATCCTTTTTCCCTTTCATATTTTTATTACAATCCTTTTAGAACACTTGCCTTCTTTTTCTTTTCTCATAAAGGTGTCCTTCTTTCCTTATGGTTTCTTCCAAGGTCTTGGGGTTATCATATTTAATCTTGTCACTATAGGAGGGTAACCCACTTAGAAACCTTTGGATTTTAACCATATCATCCTTGATGAAGTCAACATACTTCAACAATTCAAAGAAATACTTCTCATATTCTTCCATTGTCATGGTTCTCAACTTGAGTTCAAAGAACTCTTTCATCTTTCTCTCATAGTAATTCTCAGAAAAATATTTCTCTTGGAAATATACTTTTTTTTT
>JZKD02S2074581.1:681589-706469 GCA_000966675.3 Picea glauca
CCACGATGCCCCTTACGCGGCACACAAGGTAAGTCGGGGGGAATTGAACTTGAAACCTCATGGAACTTCATTTTCACGACACTTGCCAATTGAGCTGCCCCCCCGGGGGCCTTGGAAATATACTTTGAAATGCCTCCATGAGATCTTTTTCTAATTGAGGTTGTTGGCTTGCTTAATTTGATCTCACCACATGGATGTCTTTCCTTGCAATTGGTAGGTGGAAATCCTAGCTTCTACCTAGGATGGGTAGTCATGCAGATGGAAATATTTCTTCATTTCCAATAGCCAAGACTCTTCCTCTTCTCCTTTATTGTTCTCACCATAGAAATTAGGTGGCTTGATTTTCTTGAGTTCACCTTGCAATATGTCCTCCTCAAGCCTTCTTCTTTACATTTGAACAAGTTGCACACTTGGGTTTATCCCTGGCCCTAAGCTTGCATGAGTTCTCCTATTGGACTGCCTTGAAGTGTGATGGCGGTTGCTCATGCTTCTTGAATTTCTACCATTTTCATGATCATCCCTTTTCTATAGGATCTTGATGTTGATGCTTGTCTAGCACTAGCTACTTTCTCAATGCCAAAATCCATGTTAACCTACTTATGCAAAATATTTAATCTATGAAGTATCTCTTCTTGAGCCATTATAATCCTTTCATTATCATCCCTGTAACTCTGCACTTCCCTATGCAGACTTCTCATAGTGATAGGCCCTTGCCTATATCTTCTTCCATTTGACTATGTATCATCATTCCCCATGCTGACATGCATACCTCTAAACTCTTCCTCATGGTTGTAATATCCTTGAGCATCTTTCATAACTCTAATCCTCGTATAGGAACTAAATTTTCTTTCTGTACTTCTGATTCTATAAGAAATTTTCATGCAATAATTATTGTTAGAACATGCATATTATAAAAAAAAATATTAATTGGAATACAAGTTGTTTCCTTATCCATTTCTTCATGACGCATTTCATAGTTCACACTATGATTCCCTAGATTCATTTCTCTATGAAATAGATTTCCAACGACTATAATCTTTCCCAAAATCGAGCTATGGTTTGAAATTTATAGCCTTCTGAAGTTTTTCAGGGCGTCTTTGGCCAATGGCCATCCCCTTCGTCATGTGGCATCAACGTAGCTTCACCTCTCTCCCACCATCTGACATGGCATAGTTATGACTTGGGTTGTCATCACTTGATGATGACATGCTTTCTAGTTGCAGAGAAAATATTCTAGTCTTAACGAATACTAGGCCTCCGGCCTTCCGTCATTCTTGTAAAGGCCTACAACATCTTTGGAGACCCAAAGTCCTGAATTCTTCTCTCGCTCCAAAATATATGGTGGGGATCAATCCACCTTTAGATCTGACATACCTGATCAAAAACGCATGACCTCCTGATAATTAATGGCCTTACAACTTCACATTACGCTTTTTCTATCCTCCATTTATCTATCCTAATGGATTCATCGTGGATCTAAGTCATACTTATTCTTCATACCTTCCATGAACCCACCACCAACACTTAGTTTCTTTTTCCTTAGAGGAATCACAAACTCATAAACTTGTAACCTTCTTTCATAATTCCATCCAAAAAGTCTCAACACTTAACCATTTTTCCACTTCTTCACGGACTCCTGAACTCATAGACTCATAATGTTGTAACCTTCCTTTCATAAGTCCATTCAAAGAGTCTCAACACTTAACCATTCTTCCACTTCTATGGACTCGCGGACTCACAGACACATAATAAGTCCCAACACTTGGTCATTTTCCCATATTTGCAGACTCGCTAACTCATAATATTGTAACCTTCCTTTCATAAGTCCATCCGAAAAGTCTCAACACTTAACCATTTTTCCACTTCTGCAGACTCGTGGATTCACAATCTTGTAACCTTCCTTTCATAAGTTCATTCTGAAAAGTCTCAACACTTAACCAATTTTCCAATTCTACAGACTTGCAGACTCATAGACTCATAATAAGTCCCAACACTTAGCCATTTTTCTGTCTTCATGGACTCATGGACTCATAATAAGTCCCAACACTTAGCCATACTTCCAAGATCTTACTGCAGTTTAGTGGGACTAAAAGTTGGTAATAGCTTTGCCAACTATAATCATGTCCAACATGTACCTACCACAGTGGCATCACATGTCTTTCTTCTACTACGTCAGCTGACACATGGCCTCCACGCAATGCTGACATCATAGTGAGGAAAAATACCCAAATTTTTCCGATTTGATTATGTTCAAAAAAATTTCAAAGAGACTCAATTCTTCACATTACCCATGAAATTTATCTCAATATTACTACTGTAATTTCAAAAAAATAATTTCAGACATCCTTTTTCTGGCATTCCGTCAAACAGTTTTCCTACATAGTCTGTAATTTTCACTTTTGCATTCCATTAATTGGCCCATCCAAGATCAATGTTGAAAAATGGGTTTTGATACCACTTTTTAACATACCTAGCCACCTAAGTTGGGTCACGTCACACAAAAAATATCTCGTTATCATCTTTGATACCATTTTTTTAATGCCTAGCCTCTAGCTAAGCAACAATACGTGTGGAATACACATAACACGAAACTTCAGATAATTAAAGAAATTCCTTTACTGTTATCCGATTTCTTGTAGCTTAGAGATATGAATTAAAACAAATTTAGCTATTATCTTTAACGACAAAATAGAAGCATCTACAACATGCTAATAATCAACATGAATTCCAACTAAACCATTCATTACAACAACATATAAGTCATTCTCATTCATGCACATTTCATGCACAACAGTAACACATGTAAATAACTCAATACAAGATAAAACACTTATCTTTAAACAAGAATTGTGCAACCAACTGCTTGGGACAGATGTTCCACCCAACCATAGATTGAATGTTCCAAATATCAATAGCTAGTCACCCATGAGCTGAGTCTAGCAATCCAAAAAATAGGGTGGTCTCTCATAGTCCAGTCATAGCTTATAAAACTCTCAACCCAGTTGATATTTTCCTACAACTATCTCAATTTTCCACCAACTCTCTTCCTCTTGACCTATCCAACCCAAGGAATGCATCATTATTTTATCAAGTTTAACCCAAGGGATGTACCATCCATTTATCAAGGATAACCCAAGGAATGATCCATTCTTTTATCAAGGTCTCTCTGACACAGGCAACTAGGAATCTCTCAGTTAGGAACTCAAGGGAAAGTGCTGCTAGGAAAACTATCAGAAAACCAACAACAAACACTTGTTGTTCTAGTGAAACTCACCTAGGAGTTCACTCTTTAGAATTGACAACCTATATCTTCATTCTTCCATCTCCAATTCACTCCAATTATGCTCCAACTTCTTCTAGAATTCACCCTCTACGACTACATAAGCTTCGTCTTTATTTCTTTCTCTCATGCACAAACTTCACTAACTAAAACTAATGCTCTCTTGCCCCTACGAATTTCCAATATTTTTTCTTTCCTTTCTTGACTCACACTTGTCCCCAAGATGATTGTACTCTACCCCCATGTTCCCAATAAATTTGGGATGTGACCACTCACACCCACCCTCTTACATGTATTCAATGATTGGCTTTTGGAAACACTCAATCAGAAATGGGAAGGTTCATATACAAATAGAAATTTAGGAAAATGGTTTAAATCATTATACATGGGTAATTCCCCTTGGACTCCTCTTAGCCATTATCATAGACACTCCCCTCTCTTGTGGATTAATTCATCCCCTATCTCTTTTCCATGTCCCCTTAGCAGTTGGATTCACATTTTATTAATAAAACAAAGAAGTACAATTCACATATTACATCGCTTGGTAGTAGCCACATATTACATCTGCATAAACATTAATTAAACCGAGGATTATAATGGGAATGTTACATGTCTCTTCAAAAACATCTACCCACACCAAAGACTTTGCTCGTAAATATCTCTTGCACAAATCTCCCCTCTAAAGTTTTTCAATAGAACAAAATAATGATTAGATTTTTCATTTATAAACACATACATTGTGAAAATATAAAATTCCTGGTCATTTTTTTTATTTTATACTTCGATGCATTTATTTGGCTTGGTAATTTTTTTCATTTTACCTTTTAGTTGTGTGCGTGATAGTAAGATACATCGATGCATTTTTTTTTACCAAAACCCAATGGGGATGTATTGGTTTCTAAGTGCACCATGGAAGGTTTATCGTTTTAAAATTAATTCTTTTTGTTTGAAAATCAATTGTTCTAACCAGTTCTGATGTGTTCATTATAGACGCACTAGTGCACTTTGTTATTAGGGAGCACCGTGATACATTTTATTTTTTATAAAAAAAAAAATAATATGTTTAGTATTTATATTAATAGAAGTTATCAATGTGCTTTATTTTTTAAGTACTCGGGCATTTCGTTTTGGAAGAAAACTGGTGCGGTCAGTCGACTAGGGTGCATCGGTGTGGTCGGTTGACTAGGTGCACCAGTGCTTTGAGTCAAATTAGGCACACTAGTGCTAAAACCTCTGCAAAAAAAATCATCCACCCACCTTCGCTAAACACATCCACTATAAACATATAAGGGATACATAATTTTTTGGAAGGGTTCCATAAAAACCTCCACTATGAGGTGCTCTCCTTCTAGTTAATATATCTGTAGTATGTTCTCTTGTTCCATACTGACCACAAGACAAATCCTTCTATGTTAAGTACCTTATATTATTTATCCTCCAAAATATCAACAAGCAATATGATAACAATTTCATTGGGGATACAACTTAACATAGTCCCTTTACTTTAGGGAGGGCCACAAAAATTCCAAGAGAGGATCTAGAGTATCCCAGATTTTTATTTATTATTATCTTTTTGGTCTCTATGTCTAGTAATAGATTTTTTATTCCTAATTATTGCCATTTTCCTTCTTCCTGGCTTATTTTTCCTTTTGAACTTCCTTCCTTAATTAAGCTTGGTCTTCTGGAATGAGGTCTTCATTTATAAATATTCTTGACCCTTTTAAACTCATAATTTTACTGAGTGTGCCATATTTTTATGGTCATTAGAGATTACCTTAACAAAAATTAACCTATATTTATGCTCAATTATTTTCCCAACCTCTTTTATTATATGAGACAATATGTTTCATTTTGTAATTTATTTTGTAGTTCTTCCTTGATTGGTGCTAGTGTGTAACACACATGTTTCATCCATCTTGTAATTAATAATTAATTATGATTACCATGCTATGGCATGTGAACAATGTAAATGTATTATTGTTTAGATTGTCAATAATTGACTATAGGGGTGAATCCTTGAAGTACTGTCCATGATATCACTAGAGGAAAGAGTGAGGAAATTGTAGACAGGGTTCATTATGTCAAAATGAACCAAATTTGTCTTGCTGAAATAATAAGCCGCATCCTGATCCCAAGGAAAAATCAGTTAATGAAAGAAGGACAGGTGGTTGAAAAATAAACTACCCCCATGGATGGAAGCATGGAGAGTCTGGCTGAGGAGACCAAAAACTATCATCCTGAAGTACCACAAAGTGCAGTTTTCCTGTAGGCCCAAACTAACCCTAGATCCTTCTGATAGAAGGACCATGACAGGTCTAGAACCTCTTTGGGGGAGGAAAATGAGAGGGCTTGCAAGAGAGAAAGAAGACCATTTAGAAAAAGGAAGGGAGAGCGTGAGGCTCTCCAATGGAGAAGAATAACTAAATAATTAAGTTGTTCTGAAAAAGGGGAGAGAACATGAGAACAGATCTCAGAGAGTTTGCAGAAAACATTTTTTAAGAAAGAGGTCGCGGTCTTGATGTTGTGGGAGCATCTGATAAACCTTGCAGAGGCTATGATAGAGAAAGGATCTACGAGAAACTACAAAATTTCCCTAGTGATATCATGGCTTGGCACGGGGGTGGATAGAGCACTAAGAATGAATGCTTATAAGCCTACGGTTGGGTGGAAAGGCGAACACCCAAATTTAGTCGGTTGGTGATCGAATATAATAGATAAGTATTTCATATTACCTATGTACTAGAATTGAAATGCATGATTTGAAAGTCTGTAATTGTGATAAATTGTGCCTCACATGAAATTAATGGTAATAATGCTTATCGTTCTTCTGTAAACTATTGCATTTGAATGGTTGTAAGATGACAAGTTTGGATTCTGGGCTAGTTGGAAAATACTCAATGTGTTTTCCCAAGGATCAACTTCACAATCCTAGAGTCGGAGTAGACTCTACAAGATTGCTACAGTCTCGTTGATCCCTTGAAAATACCTTTCCCTTATTTTACAACTTAAGTTCTGTGAAAGGAAGGTGCTTCCTTCAAACCAGTTAGCCAAATAACCATGGGCTTTTTCCCATGACCTTAACCGAATTTCAGCTGATATCTAACAGTATAGTCCTCAAAACTTGTCAAAAACCTCATATGACTAGGACCATGGAACCCAACACTACACCCAACAAGATCTAAGACTTTTGAGCTTCGAGGATTCGGGTGTCTAGAGCTCCAGGATGTTGTAATTCCTCATGACATCTAGACTACATTGAAGGTGACCTATCAAACTAGTAACTTGATGGATAACCGACAACTAGCGGTCAGTTACCCGTAATTGTGGGATTCATCCCCTTGTTAAACCCTGATCCACTTCTCGGTCATGATGTAACGTGAGCCATAGATATGATGGTATTTGGGATCTCCCCTGACCATTGGATATACGTCATGGTCAGTCTGACATTGACCACTTCGGGAGAATATAGGTGTTATAACACCAAAGGCCTTGAATGTCGAAGTTGTGAAGTAATGTGGGTCATCGATCTAAGGATCCTTCGGGATCCCTCTCATCCATTTGATTGTGGGTATGTGCATATCATGTCAGGATCATGTGGGGGTCCATGTGTCATGCAACGATGATGCCATGTGTGGTGGCCTTGTAGCATAGCAAAGAGATGTCGGTAACATGAGGCATGTGCCACGCATATTGCTAGTGTGTTTCAGGTTCACAGGTGTCCCTCTAGGAGTGTCCTAACACTGAGATCCAGGGACTTTTGAGCTAGAGTTGTGAGTCATTGATATGGGGAGTTCATTGAGAACCTATTCCAAATGTTCGGTCAACTAGTGGAAGGATCAACATATAGCACTTTGGCGAAGTTCTACTCCAGAATAAAGGGAGCACTAAATGGGTGGAACCCTTGAATGTCGAATTCATGAAGTGACGAGAATCATAGATCCAAGGATGCTTCAAGATATTACCTAACCGTTGGATCTACGTCATGGTGAATACAACATTGACCACTCCAGGAGAGCAAGCATGTTAAGTGGGAGAAACCCCCAAACGCTGAAGGCGTGAAGCGACGAGGACCGTCGATCAGAGAATGCGTAGAGATCCCTCCTGATTGTTGGATCTAGACCATGTTCAACCCGACGCCAACCACTCCAGGAGAAAAAGGAAAATTACATAGCCAACCCCATGAACTCTGAAGTTGCGAAGCAATGGAGGCTGTATATCTAGGGATCTATGTGGAGATATCTCGATTGTGCAATAAAATGTATTGGGAGGTTCCCAGAGGCTATGAGTCAGGAGTGACGTGGCACGTTGATGTCACCTAGGGTGACGTGGACCCATGTGTGACATGCCACATGTCACCTTGATTCACTCTTTTTATAGACCTTATATGCCAATTGGAATGTGACACATGTCTCCCATTGATAAGGCCATGTGTCATCTCTATTCTTTACCACATGTCACCCCTTGATGCATAGTTTTTTTATCTAATGGCTAAGGGGACCTTGGGAGTTTGGGAGTTCGGAACTCCGTGAGGCTTAGGGTGTTAGAATGAATGTCGTAATAGGGCTGAATTCCAGAGCCACATGGCAGGATTCTGGGGTATTGGGACTCCGAAGGATATGCGAGTAGAGTAAATGGGTGTTCAGTGTTAGAGCATCGAACGTCAAAATCCCTTAAACATAGGCATTGAAAGAGAGTGAATCTCAACCGTTGTATTTAACAGTGGATTGATATCCACCATATATGTAGGAGTTTTAGGGAATTCTAGGACTTCAGGACTCTGGGAATGTTTCAGACACAAATAGGAAAGATGAAGTGTCAAAGGCCCGCTGATCATGAAGGTGTGGGGAACATTCCCTGTAAACACCCCTCCAACGGCCATGGCATTGCTAAGGGATGAAAACCATGTTCAATTATGTGCCAAGTGGAATGGTACAAATGAGGTGAACCCATGTGGGTGCCATGTGTCCTTTGACCAATGATGCTTGAAGAGCTTCGGAAGGGAATAACTTCTAATACAGAGCTTGGATTTGAGCATGGTAACAATCATTGGAAAGAACTTGATGTGCAGAAGGTGATGGAGATATAGGGAAGAGGATTTGAGATGATTAAGAAAATCAAAAATTTGATGCCCCATCCCTTATAACGGTACTTAGGGTTTGGGTGTGTTACAAAGTGGTATCAGAGTGGGAGACAACAATTGACCTTCTTGGGCTCACGAAAGAGTCAAGTGATTATTTTTATTTCTTAGAAAACTTTAAGGGAGAGGGCACCTTGCCCTACCCTATCTAGCAGATCATGATGCAAAAACATGCCTAGATGGGTTGGAGAACAGTCATAAGACTAGTTTACCAAGGCTAAGATGAGCCTGTTGAGAGTATTATTGTCATATGGAAATTATCTTCATAAGTTCCTTGAGGAGAAGGATGCAGATTAAAATTCAGTTGGGATTTTACCCAATGAAATTGAATCATGTTAGATTGTGGCAGAAGAAACCTATCATTTATTTTTGATAAATGATATCCAGTCCTATAAAAGTGGGATTATTCCAAGGGGCATTAATAATAAAACTTGGATGCAAATGGAATAAACTTATTTTAAGGAGTACTTGATTTCAGAAGGAAAATGGACTGAATAGGTGGCAGGAATTTCCTAAATGTAGGATTATGAAGCCTATGATTATTTAAAAGTGTTGATTAAAGGAAGGATTTGGAATTGGGAGAACATTCCTCCATGCCTAGAGGCCTCATTGGAGTAAGTAAGATAAACGTACTTGACCTATTATAACTGAAAAACTTCTTGCTAGGGTAATCCCTGTTTGAAAAATAAAAGAAGTCATGAGGACTAAGAATGAACCTCATGGATGAAGTGAAATGACATGATCAAGTTCCAAATCCCATGGTTGTGCTAGGGAAGTGTGTATCCCTATTAACTAAGGGTAGGTCTATGCATGAAAATGCAAGAAGAAAGTAAGTGGAACCCATCTACACTGCATACATGGGTATAATGCTTGGTGCACAAAGATATGATGAAATGCATATCTCAAATAGAGAGCATGCATATGAAATTCATATATACTTATTATAGTTTGTCATTGAATGTAAAATATGGTGATTACATAGATCATTTGGTTAGTTATGATCTGACTATGGTAGCATAAGTAAAAGGATGATGATGTTGAGTACATAGTGCTTTATGAGGATAATGTAGAAGGATTAATGAAATATTGATCATGGATGTAGTAGAGGAAGTGTTGGGAAACTTCTAGATGACCAATGGGTCAGGTTGACATCCAGAGGTGGATGGTATCCATATAAGGTATGGCTTGGTATACCTAAAATCGTAGTGAGGGGGAATATAGAAAAGGATTCCCTTGATCGAAAGGTATGTTGATCAAGACCAGTCAGAAGCTTGATAAGCCATATTATTTCTTTGGGCATTATTGAAATTGCCCAGATGGTATTCCTGGGTTGTTGAATAACTTTATACTAGTTGAGGTAAAAATGCCTTCTTATTGGTTGTTGTCATGTAGAAATGGGAACATAGTTATGACTATGTTTGTTAAACCACCATATGGATATCATGTGAATGGTTGTAATCTCTCAGTAGAGAGAGAAACTCAGTGATGAGTATCTCTATAAGACTTATCATAAGAATGATTGGAATATCCTTGGGAGAAGGATCTAGAAGTCTGATATGTCCATGTGTATGAATGACATGAAAAAGGTGCAAGCAATGAGCTTGCATGATGAATGTTTGTCTATGTTGTATATGATTGAGTGCATGGATCTAATGCATTGTGAAGTTCTTGATATGAAGACTGATATTAAGACCAAATAGCTATGAATGATATTAAATGTGTAAGTGATGCACATGTATGATGTAAGAATATATGTAAACTAAATGCACAATGTGACTACCTGGATGAGTGAAATGTAAGGAAAGAATTGCACTTTCCAAGATTAAATGAATACATGGATGCATGGCTGACTCCATTTTGAAGAGTCATGAAAGTTGTTTTTTGAATGATAACCTGAGTGGAATGTGCTCCATTCCCTCAGGAAAGGATAGTATAAATAGACAAAAGAGTAAATGAGCAAGGATTCTTGGTTGTCATGATAAGAGGCAAAATGATTATTCCTTTGAGGATCGCATGAGAATGATTGTGAAAAATCATGAGTTGAATTATTTTAAAGTAAAGATGTATGTGAGTTGTGAAATATACCCATGGTAGCTACAAATAGGTTTATGATTATGCATTTGGTTAAGTACATAATGGATGTAAGTTAACAAAACAAGGAATATGTGTGGATAAATAAGATGGATGCATAACAAAGATGCATGTTTATATTCCTTATGGAATATTTGGTAAACAACTAAAGCTAAATCAAGGTTGAGTCCATCAAAGATAAGGAAGTTGCATGCCAAAGGAGTTCCATGTGAAGGAACTGTGTAAAGACTCTGTCAAGATAACAAAATCACAACCTTAATGACTATTGAGAATTAAGCAGTGAGATAAAAGTCTATTTATATAAGAATCATGGATTACATTCTAAGACAAAATGTACGAGTAGAAGACTAACAAATGAATGTTGACCATTCTAATAACTAAATGGTAATGTTTGGGAAGCACATGTTCATAATTCATTATGAACAAATTTTTTTCTATTGAACCATGCTAATGTATCCAAAAGGTTAGAGTGATCATAACCAAGGCTTTTCAAGGAAAAGAGAAGGAATATCTTAGTAGGGAGTAAATTGCAAAAGCAAAGAAAAGGAAAAGGCAGAATACTTTTCTCATTTTAAAAAACTTTGAATTTCATAACAGAGTTGCAGTCCTTAAAAGAACAGATGTGAAAACAAGTACAACTGGAAAAAGGAAAATAAACTAATGAGTGTGTTTAAATGAATAGCCTTTGTTGATCCATGTCAAGAAAAGACAGTGAGGCCTTGGAATAACTCAGTTGGACTGAAAGTCCCAGGGTGTGTAGAAGGAGTTGGAAAAGGGAAGGTCCCTTAACTCCTTTCTTGCTATATATTATGTTTTCTCTGGGATGATAAACTGGTGTGTTGATGAAAGTAAATTTTTTGACACCATGATGATGATGGTTGTATGACTGTAGAAACAATTTAGAATTGTTTGTGTTGCACTCATGAAAACATCAAGGATAAGGTGAAGAAGTGCATAAATATATGTTAGGACATATCTGAAAATGTTTTATTGATTTGAATGTTATGATACATGCATTTTTATTTTACATGATGACTAATGTATTTGTGATATATGTCATGTGTACGAAAAAAAATTGAAACTGTTGGGAAAGACAGTTACCAATGATGGAAAACCTCAAGTAGAGGATGAATACGAGAAGGTTGTTGTTAAAATTTGTTGAAGGGACTTTAAAAGTCCCCCTAAAGAACCATTGATGAGGCAATATCAGAGAGGGTGTTGAAATCCAGAACATGTATAAAAAATTTCATGCCTATAAGGCATAAGGTATGAATGGATTGGGTAAGGATCCCTTCTGAAATATTTTTATTATTTCATTGATATATAATTGAATTTGAGTGGTTGTTGGATGCCATTGATACCCAAGTAAGGTATGATTCGGGAAAATAACCCAAAAAATAGAGGGAGGAAGTCTATGCCAATCAAGGATGAGTTATAATCCTTGCAAGAAAATGCATGAGTAAAGAGTACCATGGGTACAATAACCAATCTAAAGAGATTGGAAATAAAGGTGCTCATAGTTAGCACATTGCATGGAATGCATTGAGGAAATGCATGTTTGCATAAGAGGGAAGACAATGGATTTCCATTGAGGAAGGAGGACCTTCCACTACTCCACTTGAATTGTGTAGTTGATAAATAAAGGAAAATTTGGGTGGCCATGAGTGTTGGCACCCTGGTTACTAATGAAGGAAGAATGCTTGGGTGCATTCAAGAGAAACTTTTATTTTTGTATGTGTTGATTTGGGATCATGATCATCTTGTAGCAAGGAGAATATTCCCACTGTAAGAGTGAAGGAGAATGATTAAACCTTATGTTGAAGATGTTGGTTGAGCTCCAACACACCATGATAAAGTTCTTATCGTAAGTGTGGAAAACGTGAACCTAATATAAAGGGTAGATTGGGTATGAATGTGGCCATGAGTATTGGCTCATTGATTAAAGTCATTTGATATTTGAATTGCATTTAGAAAATTTGGTATGCTGAGAGGATGCATACGTAAATAATGATATTTCCTTTTTATTTGTACCCTTGAATAGATGAAAATGACTTGGACTATTAGTATGCATAGTTTTGAAAATACAGTGTGCATGAAAACTAATGATTTGTTTCGTTGAGGAATATTGAAATTGTAGGAAGAAAAGGGTCTTGGATATGGCAATGTTGTAATCCCATAAGGAAGACCAATTTTTTGCTGAGATAAAATTCTATGGGAAGGAAAGTCCCATACTTGTGAATATGTTTCCTGTGTGGAACGGATCTGAAAATAAATGTGGAATTTGGAAATTTGTGGGTGACAGATTTGCAAGAAAATTATGAATTTGAAATTGATGATAATATCTCATAATTTATGTATACCTGTGATACAGGTGAGGCGAAAAGATCTGTATAGGGAGGACAAGTGAAGGTTGTCAAGATGGAAAGCATGAAAAAGGATACTATTGAGACCGGAGAACTCTGTGGTAAGCCATGATCGCCCTAGAATATATTTTTTAGTGACAACACAAGCCAGAGTGACTCCTTGGCAGAGAAAGTCTGAGGGACACCTCGAATGTAAGGCTCAATGAAGTATTTATAAATCTTCCTATGCAAGAAATCCTTGGCAAGGAAAGATGGATCACCCAAGAGATTGTATAGCATAGAAGTGGATTCCTGAGACTGGGCCTAGAGGGTGAGTGACTGCAAGGAAGAGAAGACTCTGATAATTCTTATAAAATATTGATTGGGATCATGCACATTGTTATAACCTAGGTATGAATCCCCTAATTCTCATCTTGTTTGACCCTACCTTCGTCATTTTTCATTTTTGGTTGGTTCAGTCTTTTTCCCATTACTAAGTATCTTGGTCCTTATTCATTTTTGAGTCGTTGCGTATGTTTGTATATGTTTCTTGAAGGATAAATATATGTTGGATTGGGTTCGAATTAATTGTCATCATATTTTCCCATTGATTAAGCTCACCACAGGTCCACCAAGTCTTTTTTCATACACAGGAAACACCCGTGGATAAACGCAACCACTCATAACGGTCATATTTGGGCCAAGGTTGTCAAAATAAATAGGGGAAAGTTTCAATGGTGGAGATCTATCAAGTGAATCATATCAATGGTTGTCATCCACTCGGGGATGTAGAATTGCACGGAGTTTAACACCCAGAGTCATCAAAACTCTAGAATATCCAAAGACCCTAAGTCCTGAAGTGAATCAGGATGATACATCAACAAAGACATGTGGAAGAAGATCGTCCACTTCGGGAGTTTTCCTCTGGGATATCTTCACGCTTCACATTTTAAACTCTTGAAGCCCGGATCTCCAAAGTGAATCTGGACTGTTCATCACTCATGACACACAACAACAGATCATTTACTTTGGCGATTTTCCTCTGGAATATTTTCAGGATTCACATTCGAAAGACCCAAAGAACCAAAGACCCCAAGTCCTAAAGTAAATCTAGACCATCCATCAGACGGGACACGTGGTGACAGATCAGTTACTTCAGTGATTTTCCTCCGGGAAATTTCAAAGCACTCATATTTAAAATTCTCGAAGCCTGGGTTTCCGAAGTAAATATGGAATAATCAATCAGGACATATGGAAGAAGATCGTCCACTTCGGGAGTTTTCCCTTGGGAGATCTTCACGCTTAACATTAATAAACTCTTGAAGTCCCAAAGCCCATCTATCAAGAGTCCCAAAGTGCCAAAGCACGTGGAAACTAGCAGTTGAGACACGTGGCATACTCATGACATAGGACACATGGAATTCATTCTCGGTCATTTGGTTGTGACATGCACCCATTTCCACGTGACACATGTCACCTTTCTTTCTCTGACACATCAACAACCATGACATCATATGACATCAGGCCACCATGTCACTTCGACATTTTTTCGCTCGGAGGTTTCCAAGCCTAACATTTGAAACTCCCGAAGCTTGGATTTTCGAAGAGAATCTGGACCGCTCATCGGTCACAACACATGGCAGTAGATCCTTCACTTCAAAACATTTCCACTACGGGAGTTTCCCATGCATAACACTCATAAACCCCCAAAGTCCAGAAGCCTGGACTCCCAAAGTAAGAACGGACCGTTGATCTCAGGTCAACGAGAACCGTCGATCCTTGCAGCAGGTAAATGTCACCCAGATCGATGGCTATAGTTCATTGCAGGGACGCAAATTTCTCAGACGTTAATTTTCCAAAGCAGTCCCGCAATTTAAACAAGGGTTTCGTTGGAAGGGTATGTGGCAGTTTCTGGTGAATTGTGGGCCCAAAGGCAGTCTGAATCCAAAACACCCTCAATAGATTCCGCAATCACATGCTTGTATGACACCGCATCATGTCCACGTTGCCTCAACTCATCCCACTCATTACTCTCACTTCTCTCACCACCTGACACTTGTCCTCCACTCATGCCACCTAGATCCTTCATTCTATGCTGCCAACTCCATGCTCTAGATACCTCCATCATATTCACACCTCCTCCCACCTTGTGACATCTGTCTTCACACGTCATATACCCTACATCCGCTCATCCCATCTTCCCATTGGACACCCACCTCCTCGACTTCATGTTCACGACCAGTCATCACAGTAAAATCAAGGGGAAGAGTTGAGTATAGCCGACTCGGACTGTGCTTAGCTTGTGAATGCTTAGACACAGACATAGAGTCAGTCTTCGTCACAAGTCGATGGAGGTTAGTCCCAGATGCACTTCAACAAGTTCTGCTCACATAGTCGGTTATCTCTAGTAGCCTCCAACATCTCATAGACATGCCATCGCTTGACAACAAAGCTCTTCTGTGTCACTTTGAGGCCCATTTTCGTCCATTCAGTTCCTTCAACATGCATCAGTTATGTCTCAGAGATAGTAGTAGGTTTATTTTGATTAATTCTATCATTTTTCTAGTTTAGATGCAAGAGTGGCCTTCTATGTGAGATAAGAACCAATCTTTTCGATTAAATTCGACATCTTAGTGAAGTTAATAATTTGTTTATGAACAGTTCCCTAAATTTAGGTCTCAGTCCCCTAAGGACAGGAGCCTCTGCAACTCTCCTAAATAGTTAGTTTTTGGATATTGTGAAGGTCGGATTTTTTTGGAGGAAAGAATAGCAATACAACGGACTGGTTGGACTCGTTTTATGCATGGATTAAAGCTCTCTACCTAGTGAACATATTCTTGACAACAGTGTTTCATTCAACTTCTTATGTGTTTTATTTCTTATATTGAATACAATTTTTTATTTGCGCAATGTACTTTCATTTTCTTTCATCTATTGTGTGACTTATTTTTTGTGATATGCAACCTGTCAAACAACTAATGCTTTGGTGAAAATTCATCTTTGCAACCTGTGGGAGTTACTATGTTTTGATACATGTTTGATGTCTTGAAATATTATTTTGAGTATTGAACTTCTTACAATAGATTATTCATTGAGTAGTTTGTTGTTTCTCTTTGATTTCTATTATTTCACTGGTTTGTCTTTAGTGTGCCATCAGCTAAGGAGGGCCCTCATCCATATCATTCTGCCAACCCAACCTTGCCTTTGTCTTGATACAATAACCCTCTGACCAAATTTAAAGAAACAATCATTCTAAACTGATAGGTGGCCTAGCTTTTCCCTTTAGCAGTCAAGTGCAGACTTTAGGACCAACATATTTTGGCGCCATTGTCAGGGAATGGAGTAACAAAATATCTTTCCCTGGGAGAATGACAATGATCAGATATGATCTTTGATAGTGACCAAAGACCAGACACATTCAGACTGCATATCATTCACCTGGGGACTCCATGGTTAAAGAATCCAGTGGCGACTCCATGGTTTTAAGAAGTCATAGTTTCAGATGGAAGCCATCTTGGCTCGAAGGTTTTCTCCTTTAAATTTCTTTATTATTCCTAGTTTTCCAAATTATGTTCCTACTATAGATGAGTGGGGTGATTTGTTTCCCTAATTTAGAGAACATAGAGATGACAACCCTGCTGAGCATTTGCTTGAGTTTCATGAACTCATGCATCAGTGGGGAATACATCATGAGGATGTACTAATGAATATGTTCATGTATTCATTAGAGGTAGATGCTCGTGAGTGGTATTGATCCTTGCCCCCTTCTAGCTTCTCTTCCCTAGAACAGTTCTATGTTGCATTCAGTAAGCATTGTAAAAGGTTTTTTCTAGTTGATTTACTTTTTGAGAACTGTTGTGAAGAATTTGAATCTTATATTCGACAGTCACTTATTAGTTCTTCTAGTAGTGGAAGTAAAGGGGACTTTTTCGTTGAGGAAGGGGAGGAATATTTGGTTACATATGAGTCTTCTTATGATCCTTTTATTCAAAAGGATGATGTTGGGAATTACATTAAATATGAAATTGATGATAACAAGGCTTTGGATACAGCTAGCATTATTCTAGGTGACTCAGATAGTCATTGTTATGATACATATGTTGTTCTATGTTCTCATAAAGATTTGATTAACTATGAGGAAAGTGATGTTGAAGGTCACGAGCATGTTTTTCCCCCTCCTTATGCAATTGTTGAGCAACAGGAAATCTATAAGTCTGAAGATGACATTCTGGAGCTAGAACAAGGACAAGCCAGCAATGCAGGAGACATACCCATTCATTTAAAACAACAAGATGAGCGGTATCAAGGGTGTTTTTCTACCCTTTATGGTTGTGAATCCCATGACTTTAATGAGCTGTTTCAACGAGGACAGGAGCAGCTCAGTCTTGTTTATAATGCAGATCTCACACAACAACAAATTTGTCCTCCCAACCAGTTGGAGTTTTTTCATGAGTTTCAAGATCCAATAGCGAGATGGATGGATTCTTATTTTTCCAAAATCCCAAAGGTTGAATGTTTTACCATGATCATCATTTGCAACTATAAGTACCAGATGCCTGCTAGCTTTTTGTCACATTTGATATATCCTCTTTGGATTATTCTAAATAGTGACCTGCACATAGTTACAATTATTATTCAAATGTTTTCTTGGTTTCGTTGGAAGTGGAATTACACATGATTGTGTTGATTTTCAGATGAATAGAGTAGGTAGTAGGAGAATAAGCTCATAGTTCAAGAATTTAATTTTTAGTTCGCAAATTGTTTTTCAGAATGTTGGTTTTCAGTAGCTTGTTCGAATAAGGGACTCCATAGCCCAACAAAGGCACTAGGGTTTAGTTGCATTTTCGAGTTTCACTAAAGACTCCATAGCCCACCAAGGCGTTGGGATGTAGTTTTAGCTTTTAATTTAGTAAAATGCATTGTTGAGGCACAATAACAGATATGTAGGGATGACAGACAAAAACGAGGGTAAGTGATGAAAAGTAGGAGCAGTTATCTAATCTCAAGGCACTGATCTACAATTCTTAGAACCTCACAGGATGAGCTATCCCTAGTTGGATTCAATGTTATAACCTAGGTCTGCATCCCCTACTTCTCCTCTTGTTTGACCCTGCCTTCGTCATTTTTCTTTTTTGGTTGGTTCAGTTTTTTTCTTATTACTAAGTATCTTGGTCCTTATCCATTTTTGAGTCATTGCGCATGTATGTCTCTATTTCTCGAAGGATAAATATATGTTGGATTGGGTTCGAATTAATTTTCATCATATTTTCCCATTGATTAAGCTCACCACAAGTCCACCAAGTCTTTTTTCATACGCAGGAAATGCCCATGGATAAACACAGTTGCTCAGAATGGTCATATTTGGGCCAGGGTTGCCGAAATAAATAGGGGAAATCTTCAATGGTGGAGATCTATCAAGAAAATCATATCAACGACTGTCATCCACTCAGGGATGCAGAATTGTGCAACTTTTAACACCTAGAGTCATCAAAACTCCTGAAGAGCCGAAGACCTAAAGTCCCGAAGTGAATTAGGACCATACATCAACAGAGACACGTGGAAGCATATCGTCCACTTTGGGAGTTTTCCTCTGGGAGATCTTCACGCTTCACATTTGAAACTCCTGAAGCCTGGATATCCGAAGTGAATCTGGACCATTCGTCAATCACGACATGTGGCAGCAAATCATTTACTTCGGTGATTTTCCTCCTGGAGATTTTCAGGATTCACATTCGAAAGTCCCAAAGAACTAAAGACCCAAAGTCCCGAAGTAAATCTAGACCATCCATCAGATGGGACAGATGGCGACAGATCAATTACTTTGGCGATTTTCCTCCAGGAAATTTCGAAGCACTCATATTTGAAACTCCCGAAGCCCGGGTTTATGAAGTGAATCTGAACCGATCAATCATGACATGTGGAAGCAGATCGTCCACTTTGGGATTTTTCCTCTGGGAGATCTTCATGCTTAACATTAATAAACTCCTGAACTCCCGAAGCCTGACGAGCTAGAGTCCTGAAGTTCTGGAGCACGTCGCAACCAGCAGTTGAGACACATGGCACACTCATGAGGTAGGACACCTGGAATTCATTCTCAGTTGTTTGGTTGTGACATGCACCATTTCCATGCGACACATGTCACCTTTCTTTCTGTGACACATCAAAATTCGTG
Source organism: Picea glauca (assembly GCA_000966675.3). Classification (NCBI taxonomy): domain Eukaryota; kingdom Viridiplantae; phylum Streptophyta; class Pinopsida; order Pinales; family Pinaceae; genus Picea; species Picea glauca. The sequence goes on from JZKD02S2074581.1 coordinate 700,612, forward strand.
ACATCATATGACATTAGGCCACCACGTCACTTTGACATTTTTTCGCTCAGAGGTTTCCAAGCCTAACATTTGAAACTCTCAAAGCCAAGATTTCTAAAGAGAATCTGGACCGCTCATCGGTCACGACACACGGAAACAGATCCTTCACTTTGCCGCATTACCACTACAGGATTTTCCTAAGAATAAAACTCATAAACCCTCGAAGTCTCGAAGCCTGGACTCCCGAAGTAAGCATGGACCGTTGATATTAGGTCAACGAGAACCGTCAATCCTTGCACCAGGAAAATGTCACCCCGATCTAAGATCGTAATCAGATCAATGGCTATAGTTTATTGTGGGGACGCAAATTGCTCGAACTTTAATTTTCCAGAGCGGTCCCGCAATTTAAACCACGGTTTTGTTGGAAGGGTACGTGGCAGCTTCTGGTGAATTGTGGGACCAAAGGCGGTCTGAATCCAAACCACCCTCAACAGCTTCCACAATCACGTGCTTGTATGACACCGTGTCACATCCACGTCATCTCCACTCATCCCACTCGTCACTCTCGCTCCTCTTGCCACCCAAAACTTGTCCTCCACTCATGCCACCTGTATCCTTCATTTTGCACCACCGGCTCCACGCTCCAGATGCCTAGATCATATTCACACCTCCTCTCACCTTGTGACATCTGTCTTCACACGTCATCTACCCCGCGTCCACTCATCCCATATTCCCATTGGGTACCTGCCTCCTCGACTTCTTGTTCACGATCAGTCATTCTAGTAAAAGAGAGGGGAAGAGTCGAGTACAGCCGACTCAAACTACACTTAGCTTGTGAAAGCTCAGACACAGACAAAGAGTCAGTATCCGTCACAAGTCGACACAAATTAGTCCCATATGGACTTCAGGAAGCTCTGCTCACATAGTCAGTTATCTCTAGTAGCCTCCAACAGCTCACAGACATGCCATCGCTTCAAAACAGATCTCTTCTATTTCACTCCAAGGCCCATTTTCATCCATTCAGTTCCTCCAGCATGCATCAGTTCTATCTCAGAGATAGTAGTAGGTTTATTTTGATTAAGTTCAAAAGTTTCCTAGATTAGATGCAAGAGTGACCTCCTGTATGAGATAAGAACCACTCTTGCCTATTAAATTCATCATCTTAGTGCAGTTAATAATTTTTTTATGAACAGTTCCCTAAATTTAGGTCTCAGTCCCCTAAGGACATGAGCCTCTGCATCTCTTTTAAATAGTTAGTTTTTGGATATTGTAAAGGTCAGATTTTTTTTTAGGAAAGAATAGCAATACTACAGACTGGTTGGACTTGTTTTATGCATGGATTAAATCTCTCTACCTGGTGAACATATTCTTCACAACAGTGTTTCATTCAAATTTTTATGTGCTTTATTTCTTATCTTGAATACAGTTTTTGATTTGCGCAACGTGCTTTCATTTCCTTTCAGCTATTGTGTGACTTATTTTTACTAATACACAACCTGTCAAAAAGCTAATTCTTTGGTGAAAATTTGTCTTTGCAACTTGTGGGAGTTACTGTGTTTTGATACATGTTTGATGTCATGAAATATTATTTTGAGTATTGAACTTCTTACAGCAAATTATTCATTGAGTAGTTTGTTGTTTCTCTCTATTTTGTATTATTTCACTGGTCTATATTTAGTGTGCCATCATCCAAGGAGGGCCCTCATCCATATCATTATGCCAACCCAACCTTTCCTTTGTCTTGATACAATAACCCTCTGACCAAATTTAAAGAAACAATCATTCTAAATTGATAGGTGGCCTAGCTTTTCCCTTTAGCAGTCAAGTGCAGACCTTAGGACTAATGGGTATGTCAAGGAAAAACAATGAGCCAAGATAAAAAGATAGCCATGTGGATGAAAATCCACGAACTACACAGATAATTATTGTGCTAGATTATGAATTTTTTCCTCTTGAATTTTGCACAATAGTAAGATGTTTTCACATGAAATTGTGCTTAATATGCCTGGTGTCCAAGATTATTGAAGGCAGGTAACGAAGGAAAAGGTTCTAGAAAGGACATGGCCAAGAAAGAGGATCAATATTTCTGAAGCAGATGAATGAAAAAGGAATGACAGGTGTTACTAAGAAAAAACATCGAGGACAATGATCCTTTTGAGGGGGAGGGGATTGTAACACCCATGTTTCCCCCAACTTGTAATTAATCATTAATTATGATTACCATGCTATGGAATGTGAACAATGTAAATGAATTATTGTTTAGATTGTCAATAATTGACTGTTGGGGTGAATCCTTGAAGTATTGGCCATGATATCAATAGAGGAAAGAGTGAGTAAACTGTAGAGAGGGTTCATTAAGTCAAAATGACCCAAATTCTCCTTGATGAAATAATAATCCTCATCCTAATCCCACAGAAAAATAAGTTAATTAAATAAGGACCGGTGGTTGAATAAACAACTACCCCCATGAATGGAAGCATGGAGAGTATAGCTGAGGAGACAAAAAACTGTCAGCCCGAAGTAGCACAGCGTACAGTTTTCTTATAGGCCCAGACTGACCCAAGTTCCTTGTGATAGAAGGAATAGGACAGGTTCAAAACCTCCTTGGGGGAGGAAAAGGAGAGGGCATCCAAGAGAGAAAGAATACCATTCAGAAAAAGGAAGGGAGTGCGTGAGGCTCTCCAACAAAGAAAAATAACTAAAGAATTAAGTTGTTCTGTAAAAGGGGAGAGAACACGAGAAAGGATCTCAGAAAGTTTGCAGAAAACATGACCTGAGCAAGAGGTCATGAGCTTGATGTTGTGGGAGAATATGATAAACCTCATATAGGTTGTGACAAAGAAAGGATCTCTGAGAAACTGCAAAAGTTCCCTAGTTGTATCATGTCCTTGCACGGGCATGGATAGAGCACTAAGAATGAATGTCTCTAAGCCTATGGTTGGGTGGAAAGGAGAACACCCATAGTCAGTTGGTTAGTGATCGACTGTAATAGATAAGTATTTCATATACCCTCTATACTAGAATTGAAATGCATTATTTGAATGTCTTTAATTGTGATAAATTGTGCCTTGCATGAAATTAATGGTAATAATGCTTATTATTCTTCTGTAAACTGTTGCATTTGAATGGTTGTAAGATGAAAATTTTGGCTTCTGGGCTGGTTGGAAAATCCTCAAGGATTTTTCCCAAGGATCAAATTCATAGTTCTAGAGTCGGGGCAGACTCTATGGGACTACTACAGTCCCGTTGATCCCTTGAAAATACCTTTCCCTTGTTTTAGAACTTAAGTTCTGTGAATGGAAGGCACTTCCTTCAAACCAATCGTCCAAATAACCGCAGGCTCTTTCCCACAGACTTAACCAAATTTTAGCTGAGAGCTAAGAGTATATCTCTTGAAAATTTTCAAAAACCTCATATGAACAGGACCATGGAACCCAATGAGATTTAATCCTTCTGATCTTCGGGGCTTCGGGGATCTGGAAATCTAGGATGTTGGAATTCCTCACGAGATCTAGACTATGTCAAAGGTGACCTATAAAACTGGTAACTTGGTGGATAATCGATAGAAAGCGGTCAGTTACCCATAATTGTGGGATTCGTACCCTTGTTAAACCTCGATCCACTTCTCGGTCACAAAGTAACGCGAGTCTTAGATCTGAGGGTATTTGAGATCTCCCCTAACTATTGGATCTATTCCATGGTCAGTCCAACATTTATCACTTCAGGAGAACAAAGGTGTTACAACACCAAAACCCCTGAATGCCAGAGTTGCAGAGTAATGTGGGTTGTTGATCTAAGGATCCTTCGGTATCCCTCTTGGTCATTTGATCATGGGGATGTGTGTATTATGTAGGGATCACGTGGGGGTCCACATGCCAAGAAATGGTGATTCCATGTGTGGTGGCCTTGTGGCATAGAAAATAGATGTCGGTGACCTGAGGCACGTGCCACACATTTTGTCAATGTGTTTTGGGTTGACAAGTGTCCCTCTAGGAGTGGCCTAATGTTGAGACCTAGGGACCTTCGAGCTAGAGTTGTGATCCTTTGATCTGGGGATTCCATTGAGAACCTCTCCCAACCATCCAGTCAACTAATGGAAGGATAAACATATAGAATTTCGGCGAAGTTATACTTCAGAAGAAAGGGAGTGCTAAACAGGTGGAACCCCTGAATGTCGAATTCACGAAGTGACGAGAACTGTAGATCTAAGGATGCTTCAGGATATTGCCTAACCCTTGGATCTACATCATGATCAATATGACATTGACCACTCTGGGAGAACAAGAGTCATAAATGGGAGAAACCCCTGAACGTCGAAGTTTCAAAACAACAAGGATGTGTCAAGATCCCTCCGAAACATTGGATCTAGACCGTGGTCAGCCCGACGCCAACCACTCTAGAAGAAAAAAGGAAATTACATAGACAAACCCCCAAACTCTGAAGTCACAAAGAAATGGAGGCCCTAGATCTGGGGATCTATGTGGACATGTCTCAACCATGGGATAAAATGTATTTGGAGGTTCCCAGAGGCTGTGAGACCGGAGTGACGTGGAAAGATGACGTCACCTAGGGTGACATGGACCCATATGCGACATGCCATGTGTCACCTTGATTCATTATTTTTACAGACCTTATATGCCAATTGTAATGTGACACATGTCTCCCATTGATAGGGCCACATGTCATCTATGTTCTTTGTCGTGTGTCACCCCTTGGTGCATAGTTTCTTGACCCCATGGATAAGGGGACCCCGAGAGTTGAGGAGTTCAGAACTCCAAGAGGCTTAGCGTGCTAGAAATAATTCTTCAATAGGGCCGAAGGTCGGAGCCACGTGGTAGGATTTCGGGGTTTTGGGACTCCGGAGGATATGCAAGTAGAGAAAATGGGTGTTCAGTGTTGGATCACCGAACGTCGAAATCCCTTAAACATAGGCATTGAACAAGGGTGAATCTCAACCTTCATATTTAACAGTGGATTGATCTCCACCATAGATGCAAGAGTGCTAGGGAACTCTGAGACTTCGGGACTCCGGGAATGTTTTGGACATAAATAGGAAGGACAAAGGGCCGAAGGCCTGGTGATCGCGAAGGTGTAGGGAACATTCCCTATAACCACCCCTCTAGAGGCCATGTCATCACTAAGGGATGATAACCATGGTCAAGTTTGTGCCTGATGGAATGGTACGAATGAGGTGAACCCACGTGGGTGCCATGTGTCCTTTGACCAATGACGCCTGAAGAGCTTCGGAAGGGCATAACATCCAATCCAGAGTTCGGATTTGAGCATGGTAACAGTCATTGAAAATCTCTTGACATGTAGAAGGCAATGGACATATCAGGAAGAGGATTCAAGATGATTAAGAAAAAAAAATTGATGCCCCATCCCTTATAAAGGTACTTAGGGGTCGGGTGTGTTACATAGTGTGTCCTCATCTTTCTTCTATTTTAAACAAAACATTATGAGTTTCAATGATCTTTTGTTATGCTAATGGTCTAACTCTATAAGTGTATTCATTTCTTCTTTGATTTGTTTGATATTCAATTTACTTTCCAAACTATTTAGGGCCAAGTTATTGTTTATTTTTTCTTCTAGCTCTTTAATCGTGCTCCTCATATTAAGATTTTCTAGGTTATTGACCTCACCTTCTTAGGTTGATTTTTCCTTTTCTTGGCTTTTCTTTTCCATTTTTTGTAATATAATCTCCAATTTCTGCAACTCGGTCTCCCACCTTAAAATTTTATTTTCTATATATTTCTAAAACTCATCTTCAAAATGTCTAAACTTATTATCAAGCATTACCTCTAACTATGCTTAAAGTTTGGTTTCTCTCTCTCCTCTATATTTATATAATAATTCTATATATCTTCAAAGAGTATATA
>JZKD02S2074581.1:707201-749863 GCA_000966675.3 Picea glauca
TATTGAAATAACCTGGACATTGAAATGTTTTTTTTATGGCCAACATTGATTTTTTTTTGTTTAACCAATATTTTTTTAATGCCACATGTCAACTCCATGTTGAGAACGAAAATAATACAGTGTAAATTTTCTATCCCTAGGTGATTGTTGTCCTATGCTTGTTTATTAAATAAATTAGACCTCGAATTTACTCAATAACATAAATAAAAATATGAGCATGCATCAATCACACGGATGGTTGGATAATACAGAAGAAGGATAAAACACGAAACAAAAAATATTCCCTTCAAATCAAATTATCATTAATGACTCAAAACTTACAAGGACACATAAAAAAATGAGGTCTTCTCGTTTCTGAATGAGAAAACCGCAAAACAAGTTTGAGAAATATGAGGTGCTACCCTTTATATATGATTGTATAGATTGTATGGTATTGTTTGTACAACTATATAGATCCATATAGTCTTGTTGATGTTCATATTAGTCACAATCCCAACAACCTTACGAGGATAAAATCCCTCTGTGTTTTTATAGAGGTAGTACTATGTAATAGGTTGGAAGATTCTTTGTATGATACTTCAATGAATGTAAAGAATGAATGCTAAAGAGAAAACCATGAAAGATCTTTCAAGAAAGCTTGGATATACAAATGTACAACCCTTGTATATAGTTATATAAATATGAAAATATAAACCATATCATTTAAAGAAATAAAGGATAAAGTGTGTCAACAGAGATTTGTGTCCACAAGGTTTTGGAGTCTCCTTTCAAAAAACATTCTACCTTTCTTGTAAAATAAAATGAACCTGGAATATGCTATGACTTTTGCAAGATGAAGAAAAAATCGACAAGTCTTCAAAGAAATTTAAATGAGTATTTCATTCAAAACATAAAAGAATATGATAGGTGCACTTAAAAAATATCATGCTCATAAACTCAGAGTTTGAGAAATCATTAAAGCTACAGCTCGAAATAGTTCTTTGCAGGATAAATTTATAAGAATATCCCAATATGACAAGTTCCATAATGTATTAAACAAGAGATTTGAAACAACTTCAACAAGGTCTCAATGATAATTACTTGAAATTAAATGAACTGCATCTTATTTTTACAAGAAGGGGTTTTTTCTCATTGGACCTAAAATATTACAAGATGACTGAATATTTATAGATAAAGAACTGCTAAGACCCAATTCTTCCTATTTTCTATACTTACATGGAAGATTTGATGGAAAGAAACAAAGAAGAAGGAAATGTACAGAGACAATATTAAGCAGGACAATTCATAGAATCTTGGAAAGATAGAGCTTTGCTTCTTGCAAACTCTTCATCACTATAGAAAATTTTGATTGCCCACCCCTTGATGATAATTTCTCTTTCCTTTTTAAAATTTGTTCTCAAAACTTCTTGATTTAGTTAGGGAAAACTTCTTGAAGTAGTTAGGGTTTTCTCCTTCTAGAAGTTTCCACATGCATCCTTTTTGGAATAAATCTATTTAATTGATGATTTAGTGAAGTCTCATTAATGAATTTATGTCATTAAAATTTGTGCCTCGAAGTGGGACCCATTTCATCTTTAATAAAAGTCATGTAATAAACTTTTATTTTCAAAATTTCAAGTTGACCGCCTTTTAAACATGGAGTGTGTTTTAATTTTATGATCATGATATATTCCCTCTTAGCCATACAAACCATTCTAGGAGCTATCTTCATCATCCCAGCTTTCTAACGAGTCCTTTTGAGTAAAATTTGGAGTTTTGGATCTCAAGTTATAGCCTTGGGAAGTTGAGGTTCCAAACAAATTTACCAGTAAACCGTGGAAACATAATTGACTGTTCTTTTAATTTCTTTGAGAATTATGGACAAATTCATCCCTTAAAATCTATCTCATTGAATTTTTCTTCGACTTACCTTTCCAATAAGGTATTTTTTTCCCAAAACAGACACCCAGATCTTGATTTATGAACTTTTGAAGGTTGTTTCTTAGCATATGTTCATCAAATTCGTGGATCAATATTAGCCCTTCATTTTATTTCGCTTCTTTTAATCCAACATGCATTGTGGTGAGTGCAATTTTGGTGTTTATAATGAAAAAACTTCCATAATTTTCATGTGGAACATAAGAGATTATGGAGACCTTGGTGTAGCTCTCATGCCATAGAAAAATACATATCTCAGTAATATTTTGGTCACCCAGTCACTACCCAGTCATCACCCAATCAACCTGTGAATGTATGACATGTCACATCTAATCACCACCCAGTTACCTACCACATGTCACTTGGAGATGTACCCATAAATAACTTAGGATATAAGAAATTAAGAAACAGAAAAAGAAAAAGAAAACATAATTGAAAATGGAAAAGAAGATTAAAGGAAATGGAAATAAAAGAAAATGGGGATACAAATGTAGAAATAAAAGAAAATGGGAATATGGACATAAAAATGGTTAAGTAAAGAAAGGATGGTAAGGAATGAAAAGAGAGAAAAATGGATAAGTGTGGAATATGGAGAATGGAAGTACATAGAGTAGAGTGGAAGAGAAAATGGTTAAGTATGAGGAGTGAAGTGAAAGGAATATGAGACTAAGTATGAGAGAAATAGATAAGGGGATATGAGAGTAATGAGAAAAATGGCTATGTATGGGATGATAATATGAAAAGAGGTGAAGGGATAAGAGAGAAAAACGGTTAAGTGTGGAAATGGATATGAGATGGAAGGTAAGAGAAATGATTAAGTGATGGAGATTGTAATGACCCCTTCGTTACGACTACAAGCAAAGAGGAAAGTGGAAATTTATTTAAACAAGTCGACAACAATGATTACAACTAAACAACGCATTTGACGGTGAGCACCACACCCACAGAATAGGCAATAGACAACTATGACTCCAGGCACTGGCACAAGAACAACTGGGCAAAACATGCATAAAACAACAAGGAGAAACGACTACCCGCCCGACATAAACATGACCATGCCTACAATCTAAGGGACAACATCCCCATCCCAACACAATGGCCTCGACGACCAGTTAACTAGGACCTCGATGGCGCGCTACCAAACACATGAAGGCGTTCAACCCATGCGCCAATAGAAAACTTACAATGATCAACAACACTCACACGATAGGCATAGAATCCAACCAAGTTATCATTCGCCTCTATCCAATAGGGTGCGCCATGATCCCCTCATCAAGAATCATTCCGTCCCCAGGTGATTGGCACGACTATAACCCTAGCACTACATAACCTATCTGGGCCAAGGACTCTAGATGAATCCAACTCACTAGGAGCTGAGTGGCTGACAAGAGGACTACAACTATGCCCCCAAGCAACGGGCCGACAAGATGCATGAAGACATCTCTCAACAAATGTGTAAACCATTATGACTCGACGACAACCAAGAAGCCCTAAAAGTTAAGCAAGAAGTCTAGGCGTGAAGGGTAAACTATTGGAATGTTACTAATGACATAAATGTTATCAAGTGTGAACTAATACAGAACTCAACAAAATCAACACACTTGTCAGCAAGGTACATGTCTATTAAAGTAAGTGCACTACTCATCATTTAAAATTGATCTTACGTTGCTTCATTATCTAATCGACAATGTTGTCTAAATTGGCAAGTTCTAATTAATCAATAAACACAAATCTAATTTAACAATTTAACAGTACATAATGATATTAACTATATCAATAAATATCGTTATTAATGTAACATTATTAATCAACCTCCTTATATATCACAAGTTATAACACTATCAAGAATATTAATTACAACATGTTTTCCATCACATATAAAATCTGTTGGCGATTAAATTGCAATTGTTGTCTAAATTATATAAGTGGTTGTTGTCAATAAGTGAGTGCCATTTCAATGAAAATTTTAATGCCATTTTAATGTTGTTATGCAGTTATAAATAAAAGTCATTTCTACGCTATTCAATTCAATTTTAATGTTATCTTGATGTTTATAATTAAATGTCAGGTCCAACAATTAAATGCGAATTTGATGCTATTATGTTGCTTATAAATAATTGCCACCTCGATGCTATTCAATGAGATTTAATGCTATGTGTCGATTCATAATTAAATGTCATTTCAGAGCCAATCAATGCATTTTTTATGCTATTATTAAATGCTATCCAACAACAATAGTTATTATTGCCAAATAATAACAGAGGAATGTTGTCCAGAAACAATAATGCCAATCAATATCGTTGTCAAGTAAATGTAAAAAAAATGCATGGGTATTAACACTATCAAGTAAATGTAAAAATGCCTGGGTATTATCATTGTCAAAAACGTGGATATAAAATTCATGTGCACAATAACTCGGATATATGAGTCGCTCAGATAAAAACACAGGCTTATTAATTCCTGTTATAAAAAGGAAAATGCGGAAATATAAAATCACTATCAGCTAGTAACCTGGAAAAGTTGTCCAGTATGTTAAATCGCAGTCTTCATAATGGTAAAAAATCTCCATGCAGTAAAGGTAACAATTTGCAGTTTTTAAAGGAAAAATTGCCAGGAAAAAATGGGTAACGATTTGCAATCTTAAAGGTGGAATCGTTGTGTATAATAGGTAACCATGTACAGTCTATAAAGGGTAAAATCGTGATGCAAATAAGGGGAACGGTTGTAGTCTTAGACCAACTGTAGGCACACCAGAACATCGCAAAAGTTAAGCCATCTCAAAAACCTAGGGAATGGTCGGGTAACGATTGAAGTGGCTGGGTAAAAGTTAAATGTAAAAAATTCAATGTTAAATCACCAAGGAGATGCTAGGTAAATGCCCAGAAAAATGAAATGAAAGCTGGCTAAGTTTTATCATAAAAAAACCGTTGAGTTTGATATCCAGTTCGTTGGGTTCATCAAATAAAAAAAATGTTGAGTTTAGCATATGAGATTGCAGTCAAAATAAGGTGAAGAAAATGATGTCATTTAAAGACTCAAAGTAAAACACAGAGAAAAGAATATAGACGCAGTCAGTATGTAGTAACACCACCGAGTAAAACTCGCCTTCAACTGTAATAAATTGCCTAGGAAATTCACTGGCAGAGGTATCAAAATGAGGAGTAAATTCACCTTCAATGGAATAAATGGCAGAGGAAAAAATTTTGTAGGCCAAAAGTAGTGAAAACGCAGAGCAAAGGAAAGTGTTGAATCGTAGAGGATATTTTCCATTAGAAAACGCAGAGGAAAAATTTCAAGGTTTAGTGCATCGAAAACTCAGAGTAAATTTCCATCAGAAATAATAAATCGCAAAGTAAACTCTGGGTTAAAGATGAAGAACTATTCTCCATTGAACTGTAAACAATTGCATAGAAAAACATTTCATGGTTGAATACTTGCAGTGGGACAAGATGAGAAATACAGAGAGGTATTTAATCGCAAGACAACCCAAGACAATCAATCAACCAAGAACAATCAACAGGGGTAGACGGCTGGGCAACACGTCCTTCGCTCATCATACATGCACTAAAAAGCAAGGCATTAGAATCTATACGTCATTGTGCACTGAAGTGACGACCATCAATTTGGCTCTTGGCTGATTTCTCAGGTGTGGATTGATGAACTAAGGATGAGGACGAAGTAAAAAGCACAACTCTTCACAACAAATCAATAAAACCAAAAGGACAAACACAACATTCAGGGATCGAATGCCAAGGGAATCAAGTCAACCAGCGAGCTTAAGGCCATGGGGAATTAAAGTTCTCAAATAAAATGCTAAGTCATACACCTTCTTTACACAGTTAAAAGTACAAAAATGAAAGTGTAAAGCCAATAATAATCTACCATGCAAAATAAGAGCATGTGTATCGTAGCCCAAGTTGTCCACTCTGAGTCCTTGTCCTGCACACTCCATGTCGCTCCCACTTGCCGACTACTGAGACTTCGGCGGTACCTCCCAGCCAACGCTAGGGGTACTCTTAGTCCCCCTTAGCCCCCCGAGCCACAAAGGGGCCACACACACTAAACCAGAGAACAACTAGCTCCCAACTCGCCTCGCAAGGTCGAGCTACCACTCCTCACTGAGCTGGGTATCCCAACTCCCACAAGCTAAGTCAATCAAGTCTAAAATTTTGCAGCGTAACGCTATGCATAAACGAAGAGATCCATCCTTCTCCTCCTCCCTCCTTTATATAGAGTTTCTAATTCATTTTCTTTCCCAATTTCCCATTTAATTTATTGTTCAAAATTTAATTTAGAAAAATCCTCCCCATACATGTGTCACTCATCCCCTTCGTTGCACCAAAAATTAATTTCATTAATTATTTAATCACTCATATTTCCCTCACCCACCTAAAATCATTCCTAGAATCACTCCTAGGTGTCCTCATATCCCCTTACACATTTTAATGACTTACCCCCTTACTAATTACTAGTTGAGTTCAATTTAGAAAGTTCTTAATGGAAAGATACCTTAATAAGTTAGCCATTCTACTTTTTTCTTATGTCTCCCTTTCTCTTTATGTTTCCCCCCCTTTTCCCTTAGTTTCCTAATTCTTTTAAATTTCCCTCTTTCCCTTTTTATCTAAAACTCAAATTAGCAAGTGTAGGAAATTACCCTTTGCCCCTTTTTCTTTTTAACTAATAAAATTTTAATTAGCTTAAGTAACAAAACAATCAATTTCCCCCTTTTTAAAAATTTAATCCCCCAAAGCAATTTGATTTTAATAAATTAATCAAGTTTCTTACCCCCTTTTGTCACGTGTTAAAATATGATTATTATTATTTTTATTTTTTTACCACAAGTATTACTTTAGACCTATATTTTAATTTCTGAGGCTAGGCGACATTTTAATTAGGGAAAAAATTGATTTTAAAACTTTCTCATCACATAATTCGTTCTAAGGCCATCTAGGTTTATTCACTTATTAGTTAACAACGCGACATTCCCTTCAGGACGCACTAGGTGCTCCAAGGATGCCACTCGCCTCATTTTGTTTCCCTTGTGCGATGTGCCCTACAAGATGCACTACATGCTCCAAGGGTGCCACTCGTCTCATTTTGTTTCCCTTGCGCTATGTGCCCTTTAGGATGCACTACATGTTCCAAGGGTGCCACTCGCCTCATTATGTTTCCCTTGCGATACATGCCCTTCAGGATGCACTACGTGCTCCAAGGGTGTCACTCGCCTCTTGATTGACTTGGTAGACATCAAAAACCCCTCGAGTCAATACTTCGTCAGGTGATCTTGTGGGAGACTAAGGGCCTCTAAGGAATAAATCCCCTACCTTATTGCATGCCCCTTAGAATCATTGTGAGTCACTGTCGCAGTCTGCCCTCATGGCGTTGTGGGTTTTCTTGAACTAGGTAATCGTTAACCTACAATTCGAGCCACAACATGATTGCTAGTAGGTTGTGGCAAGGTTGTTGTCCACACTTCTCCCTCAATGTCTCTGGTAGTCATGCGTGACCCCTCTACTCCACATGTGAGTCTGGTCGGCAAGCTATTGTCAGCCTGCATCATCAATGAATCATGTAAGAAAAAAATCCATAATCATAACATCTAATCAGATGCACATATGTCATATATATACAACAATCAAACCCCAACAGTCCACTCCCTAATTCGATCCGGAGTCCAAGGGTTTCATCAATGCCTCATCATCCTTGAGGTCCAAATCCTTCACACTCAGGAGAATCGAGTCAATAGCACATGTCTAAGTCAATACATCAAAATAACATATAATCACATTCATAATGCCTCATAAGAAAAATCAACGGTCAATGGTATAATAATCTGGATCACTTGCAAGAAAGTGTCCTCAAAGAATAAGTTTGCTCAGTGTGCGTAAGAGAAGGATGTTACAGAGATGGATATGAGATGGAAGGTGAGGGAAATGACTAAGTGAGGAGAGTACTTAGTCAAAAATTTGAAAATGGAGAGGAAAAAGAGGCACAACACTTAGAAAAAATTGAAAAATTCTTATTCTTCTTGCAATTATTCAAGGATTTTCTTGCATGAGTATCTTGAGCATACAGACTCGAGGGCTACACCATGAGATGATGAGCATGCACAAATTATTCCTTCTAATATTTTTTTTAATTCCAAAGAACAAAAAAATGAGGTGATAAAATTTTCAATAAACAGGTCTATCCATACGAATATACAAAATTCATTGCGCAGAGAGATGCACAACCTGCAATCACTACTAGTTTTCTCTTCTCATTGTTGCACTATTTTCTTCTTTCATCAATATCTTTCTCTTCCTTTGGAAAAAAACATATTCGTGAAGAATGAATGTCTTTACCCTCTACTTTGACTTTCCTTTATACTTTAGCCAAAACCCTAATCTATGAATGTGAAAATATAAAGTGAAGGGTTGAAATTCCTGAGTAAAAAGGAATGCATGTTTTTGTTTTCACTATTTAAACTTGATGAATTTATGAGAATGAGTATGCAATGTATGGTGTGGTATATCCCCAGAAGTTTCGCATCCCTGAGAGGAAATATTGAAATATATGGACAAAATCCTGAACCAGATATAGGCACATAAGAGCCCTGGTGAAGGGAAGGTCACAATACAGGTTGAGGAAGACCACCTGTCCTAAATGGAAATCTTGCAATATATGCCATAACTTCATCTTCAAAGGATTTAGAAATCCTTCAATGGCCATAGAATAGTTTTTGAGTTCTTGAAGGCTTAAAATACCTTAGAGTACCAGTCTAATAGAATCCTTGAATTGACGAAGTCCTGAGTCGGGCAATCATTCTAAGGAGAAATTGTTCTTTGAGTTGGAATGACTCTTAGTTCTTGATCCGGTGTGGCGAGTGCATCTCAACCATTCGTCATATTAGATTCCTTTGAAAGTAACAAAGGGATGGGTTGGGAAGATTTTTGACGATGAAAAGGACCATAGGCCCTATATATGTCATAGGATTAACCTACACAATTGGATCTGTTAGAATCCTTTTTATGAAGAGAGATATGAAATCATAGGAACTGTTGATCTGGAAGAGGTTGGATTAGAGGATCTAGACCATTGGTGACGATACTCGTATCATCAGTGGAAGAGAAGTTGGAAGCCCAAGGTTGGGCCAACAACCTGACGACGATGAAGTATCCATGTAGTGATTGGATATGCCAGAAGGAAGTGTCGGAAAATTACATCCGTTAGATCCTTCTGAAGAGATCGTTGGGACAAGACGATCAGGATTCGACCTTGAAGTGGACGTGAGTGTACTTCAATGACGAAGAAAAATATTTTGAGAAAGAACAAGAACCATCGATCTATCAGGGAGAAATTAGGAAGACGGTAGTCATTGGATCTATGATACTCTATTTCAGGGGAAAAGGGTTAGTACCCTTAGCTGTCATGCACTTGTAACCTCTAAACAAAACCAGACCATTGGATGAGGTGTAAAGAGGATCATTAGATCCGTCGGAGTGCAAGTCGGTCGGAGGAGTTCATGATTCTTGAGTGGGTGCACTCTGATGCAGGAACTCTAAGAAATGATCTAGGCCATTGATCGGTGAGTGGGAACGATGTAATGATAGTCATAGATTTTTCATGGGTCCCACCTTCTCTTCTAGCGAGTAAGTGTTGTGATGGATCTTAATCATCATGCAAGTTATAGGCATCGACCTATTCAAAGTTGTTGAAGACTAGGGATTGAGAGTCCTCGGATCTTGGGGGGTGGGGGGCAGGGTTGAACCCATTAGGGTTCAGTGTCAAAGCATGGAAGTTGGGGTGAGTTATACTCCATGGGAGGAGAATCCCGACGACAGCGAAAGATGACCCAAGTGATCGGGGTTGTTGACCTGGAGGGCTCGATGGGCTAGGTGGTAGGTGCCACGTAGGAGGACACAAGTGATTGGGAGACACATGGCAATGAGGTGACTTTCATAAATGAAATCCGATAAACTTTGGGAGGTTATAAATTTTGATCCAGAGCTCGGTTTTGAGCATGTTTACAGTTGTGGAAAATCTCTCGGTGAGCAGAATTAGCCTACAAGGTTTATTTAAAGAGATGAAGCGCTTGGTGAAAGAGGAATTTTGACACCCCACCAGCTTAAGTAAGAGTTAGGGGGTTAGGTGTGTTACAATAGAAGAGATTTGAATAAGTGATTTCCGCTCACCTTTCTCTATACTTGCTTTAAAATATAATGGCAACATAAGAAGTCTTTTCCTAGATTCGTTTTTAGAAATAAAATATTTTCTTTAAGGATTAGGCTTACCTAATGATTGGGTGAAAACCAAAAAAAAAAGCATCATGGTTGTCCTTTTTTCTTTTTTATAAGAGTTTCCAAACATAAAAAAGTTTTTTCCTAGATTCTTATTTAGAAATAAATGCTTTTCTTTAAGGAATAGGCTTACCCTTTTTTTTTCATTAAGAAAAACTCTTATATTAGTAAATATAAATATGTCCAGTTACAACAATTGTGTTCTTTCAGCGTGATTCTTTTTAGCATTGTCTCTTTTATATCATTTGTTCCTGTAGTCATCCCTATATACAAGTTTATAATCCTAATTTAAAAAAAAAAGTTTTCCTCCTTATATCTAAGTTTTACAAAATGCAAAGTCAATACTATCCATTAATGTATATCCTAATTATTGATTTCAAATCTTTCAAAGATTTATTGTTGTCCTTCTACTTCCTATGCAACATAAATGCCTCCTTCCTCACAAGACAGTGCTTCCTTTGATAATCGATCAACCACCTGATTGTAATTTCTGTATATATGTTGGGCTTTAGTTTGCTGAAACTGTCTACTCAATGCTCTAATCTTTATCATCCATGGCTGCAAAGATATCACCTGAAGGTTATTTTCATTAGTGTACCAATCAATAATAACCTTAGAATCACCCATCAAAATTAACCAAAGTGCCAACATTTCTCCTTTTGTATTTGTTCCATTCCCACAGTTCATTTTGAGTTTATAAGTGCTCAATGATGAACATTTCATAATGGCACCTACCCCACATTTTGTTCCTCTTTTCTGTGATTCCCCATCGAAAAAACCTACTACCCCATCCCAATCAAAAGCTAGTGGTTTATCAATCCTAATGTGGAAAGTGTCATGTGTTAGTTTTTGTTCCCCCAGATCCTGTAATATGCAGTTGCACACTCTAGAAAGGTTTATTTCCTTATCTTCAAAAATCATCAAGTTTCTATGCTTCCAAACCTCCCAACTGATGAAACATGGTAATTCATTCCAATTTCCCTTTCTTTTTGTCTAGTTTGATAAGCTATTTTCAAACTGTCGTCCATGCCAATTATTAACCAGCTTTAATTCCTTAGTTATTGTATGCCAAATGTTTTTTTATAAATCTACATTCCCTGAATAAATGTAACATAGTTTCTTCGCTATCCTTGCAGAGCACACATAGACTAGGTCCTTGAAATCCCTTTTTTATCAAATTATCCCAAGTAAGTATTCTATGTTCCAACAATAGCCATATAAACAGTTTTACCTTTATTGGTAATTGCCTCTCCCAGATCTCAGTATACCAAAATTTTGTCTCTTCTCCCCTACTCTCCAACATTTGAACCTTATATGCTAACTTAGAGGTTACCTGACCTTCTTTGGTATCCCAAGACCAAAGAAAACTATCTTTCTCATCAGTAAGTTATATTCCTGCACTTATCAATCCTTTAGTATAGTTTATCCATTCAGCTTTTAGAGCTCCTTCCAGGCCTAATATATTAGCAGTTTTCCACCTTGTAGTATTGAGTCTTTCCTGTGTAAATGACCCTGCATGTGCCAAACAAATGATCCCTTGTTCTTTTAACTATATTTTTTGGTTTTCACCCAATCATAGGTAAGCCTATTTTTATGAATAGGCTTACCTATGATTGGGTAAAAACCAAAAAAAAAACTACACCATGGTTTTCCTTTTCTTGTTTTCTTTAAGAGTTTGTTGGAAAATTATTTTTGAAAAACATTGTTTTTCCTTATTTTTACTAAGATAATACATCATAGTGCACAATTATTTTTTTTCAAATTTGTTTTATGCTAATACTTATTGTTTAAGATAATGCATGATAAAATCATTAACAATATTTTGTATTTAAGTTTAAATTTAATAGATTATTTTAGATTTTAGATTTTTTTCTTAGGATAATACGCGCAATCATTTTTTAGTTTGTTTTATGATCATACTTAATTTTTTTAAATAATAAAAATAATACGTGGTAAAATCATTGACAATATTTTATATTTAAGTTTAAATTTAATAGATTATTTTATATTTGAAAGTCAAGTTTCAACTAATTAATTATATAAAAGTATTTATGAGGTTTTCAATTACAATATTAATACATTGACGATTATTTGATATATTTTGTTTTACATTAATATCTTTTTTTCCCACTATATCTAACAATGTCCTGTGCATTAAATTTAATATGCAAATACCATATTAAGAACTAACACATTGGCCATTGTGCGACACAAATTTGTTTAATATCAATATTTTTAATTATATCAAATAATGTTTTATGTATTAAATTTAAATTAAAAATAACGTTTTATAAATAAAATGAAAGATTATTTTTATTTTTTATATAATATATATGTATTTTGATATTAACACATTAGCTTATACAAATTTGTTTAATATTAATATTTTTAATCATATTAGATAATGTTTTAGGTATTAAATTTAAATCAATTTAATGTTTTATAAATAAAAGAAATATTATTTTAACTCATACAAATTTGTTTAATATTAATATTTCTAATCATATTAAATAATGTTTTATATATTAAATTTAAATCAAATATTATATTTTATAAATAAAATGAAATATTATTTATTTTTTAGTATGTAATATATGTATTTTGATATTAACACATAATACATTGGCCGCTTTGTTTTATTTATTAAATTTAAATCAAATATAATATTTTATAAATAAATAAATAAATATTATTTTTTATAAATAAAATAAAAGATTATTTTATTTTTTAGTATGTAATATATGTGTTTAGATATTAACACATTGGCCACTCCGTGAAATAAATTTGTTTAATATTAATATTTTTTAATCTTATCAAATAATGTTTTATGTATTAAATTTAAATACTATTTTTTATTCATATCAAATAATGTTTTATGTATTGAATTAAAAGTTTTATAGATAAAGTAAAAGATTATTTTTATTTTTAGTGTGTAATATATATGTTTTTTTGGTATGCATCTATGATATTTTGAATAATAAAAAAAAATATTCACAAAATTTTTAATTGAAAATGGTAAATTTTCATTAAAATAAGATTTTTTTTTATAATAAATTAAATGTATCATGCACATGATTTATGAATAATTTAAGAGGTTAAATTTTGTCATTAATTTTCCATATTTGTTTTTAAGAAAGAGTTGTCAATTTGTTTAATTTTTTCTATAAACTATATAAAATTCTTAAAATTTTTATTTTTTATATAAAATTATGGTGAAATATTTTATAATTGACTTTTTAAAAATTAATTAAATTGACTAAAATTTCTATAATTTAAATAAACATATATCTTTTTTCCCAATTAATATAATTTCCATTCAATTTTAAATAAAAATAACCAATTTTTTTTTAAGTATTACAACATGTTAAATACTATCAGGGATAAATTGCGTAGACAGTAGTCATTGGATCTATGATGATCTGTTTGGGGGAAAAGGGTTAGTACCGTTAGTTGTCGTGCACTTGTAACCTCCAAATGAAACTAAACCATTGGATGAGGTGTAACGAGGATCATCAGATCTGTCGAAGTGCAAGTCGGTCGGAGTAGTTCATGATTCCTGAGTGGGTGCACTGTGATGCAGGAACTCTGAGAAATGATATGGACCATTGATTGGTGAGTGTGCATGATGTAATGATATTCGTCGATATGTCATGGGTCCCACCTTCTCTTCTAGCGAGTAAGTGTTGGGATGGGTGTTAATCGTCATGCAAGTTAGAGGCATCGACCTAATCAAAGTTGTTTAAGACCAGGGATCGAGAGTCGTCAGATCTTGGGGGGGTGGGTGAACCCATCAGGGTTCATCGTCAGAGCATGACAGTTGGGGTGACTTATACTCTATGGGAGGAGAACCCCAACGATAACGAAAGTTGTCCCAAGTGATTAGGGTTGTTGACCTAGAGAGATGAATGGGCCAGGTGGTAGGTGCCACGTAGAAGGGAACGAGTGACTGGGAGCCACATGGTTGTCACATGGAAATGAGGTGACTTTCATAAATGAAATCCCAAAAACTTCGGGAGGCTGTAACTTTTTGATCCAGATATCAGTTTTATGCATGGTTACAGTTGTTGAAAATCTCTCAGGGAGCATAATTAACCTACAAAGTTTATTTAGGGAAATGAAGCGCTTGGTGAAAGAGAAATTTCGACACCCCACCAACCTAAGTAAGGGTTAAGAGGTTGGGTGTATTACAATATAACAAATTTGAATACGTGATTTTCGCTCACCTGTCTCTATACTTGCTTTAAAATATAACACCAACATAAAAATTCTTTTCCTATATTCTTATTTAGAAATAAATGTTTTTCTTTAAGGATTAGGTTTACCCAATAATAATTAGGTGAAAACAAAAAAAAATACATCATGGTCGTCCATTATTTAAAAAAATATATATTTTCCTTCATTTTTTTTCTTAGGATCATACATCATAGTGAACAAATACATCATAGTGCACAATCTGATTTTTCAAATTTGTTTTATGCTATTACTTATTTTTTAAAATAATACATGGTAAAATGATTCATAATATTTTATATTTAAGTTTAAATTTAATAGATTATTTTATATTTTATTTTTTCTTGCGATAATACAACATATTGCACAATCTTTTTTTCAAATTTGTTTTATGCTAATACTTAATTTTTTAAAATAATATCATTGACAATATTTTATATTTAAGTTTAAATTTAATAGATTATTTGATATTTGAAAATCAAGTTTCAACTAATTAAATATATAAAATTATTTAATCATTAATAATATTTTATATTTAATAAATTATTTTATATTTGAAAGTCCAGTTTCAACTAATTAAATGTATAAAATTATTTATGAGGTATTCAACTACAATATATTAATACATTTACGATTATTTGATATATTTTGTTTTACATTAATATCTTTTTTTTTTCCACTATATCTAACAATGTCTTGTGAATTAAATTTAATATGCAAATACAATATTAACAAGTATTTTTTCGTGAACCGGGAGCACGCGGAAGATGAAACCCTAGGCGCGCGCACAGGCAACCTCGGCCCTTCGGTGGCCAGGCTTAGCTTGACCTCGAATTCCTGCTCCAGACCTTTGGATGCTCTCGCTGCCAGCAACAGATCTGGCTCAAGGGCGGTGTTTCTGCATACGGATCGGTGTTTCAGCGCGTGGATACAAAGACGCGATTTGGCACCTCCAAGAGCGCTCCTGTGTGTTCGCCGCGTTTTTGCATGCATGCTTGCCGCTGCGACTGGACTTGTTGGAGGTCGACGGCCTGCTACAATGGCCCCAGATCTGAATGGCAAGAGAGGAAAAGCCCGTTTGGAAGCATTCAAAGCGTTGGTCCGCTCGGCAGGACCCAAATCCAAGCTGTCTCTCCCATCTAAGTTTATCAAGAAGATGGAGGAGATCCCTTCTCTGGAACTATCTCTAGAGGAGCCTTGCAAGCTTGCCCTCCATCTAGCAGACAAGGCCCTCATCGGAAAGTTTACGGGGTTATGGCCAAGCCCCAAAACGGTGGAGGCATGGACGAATGATCGTTGGAAGCCGCTGATACAGGGAGACGTCTCTCTGCTAGCTGTAGGCAGGGGTTTTTTTGTCTTCGGATTCTCGAGCAAAGAGGACTGTGATCTAGTGTTCAGATCTGGACCCTATTTTATGGGGTCAAGAGAACTGTTCTTAGCCCCCTGGACTCTTGACTTCAACCCTGAAGCCGAGCTCACCACAGCCCCTGCCTGGGTTAGGCTGCCTCACCTTCCCTTGCATCTCTGGGGGAAAAGTTCTCTGAAGGACATTGGAAATAAGCTTGGGCGTTTCCTGGACAGGGTGGAGCCGAAAGGGGACTAGCTTACCTGCGCTCGCATTTGTGTTGAGGTTAACCTCGAGAAAGGTCTTCCGGAAGCCATTAAGCTCTCCCTGGGGGACTGGTGCCATATCCAAGAGCTGGACTACGAACAGATTCCTTTTAAGTGCCTCCGGTGTCATGATTACGGTCACTTCACAAGAAGCTGCCCCAAAGCCTCTCAGGAGCCGAGACCAATCAAAGAAGATGAGTTTCATCCCGTATCAAATCGGCGAAGGCAGCCAAGGCGAAAGGATCCACAAGCCCAGGCCCCAAAGGCCACTCATTCAGAAGAGGCAACTTTAGAAAATAAAAACAACTTTGATGCACTGAAGGAAGATGAATCCCTAGATCCAGAAGCAACAGCAGACCAGAAAGACCCTTCGGCAGAAAGCCTTCCGAAATCCAACCCCCCAAATTTAGGAGCAGCAAGAGAATTTCGGGCTTCAGAACCAGAACCCTTAGCCCAAGCAGGTCTGGTTACAGTCCCCTCTAGCAGCTCTGGGGGAACTTCTGAATCTGAAGACAACACAGTCCTGTCTCCACCCCTTACCCGAGGGCGAAAGACCAACAAAGCGCGCAGAGAAAAGGAGGCGGCCTCCAACATTTCTTTAGGATCTCAGAAAAAGCTGGACCCCTACATTAAGGGGAAAATTTCAGCCCCCTCGATTTAATGCTTTGCTTCTGTCTTTTGCTATGCTCACAGTTTGTGAGAATTTACTCATGTATGCATCCCTTGTCACATTCTCGGATTAGATCAAGGAGTAGAGGGGAATGGTCTCCCAAGACATTCACAAGAAGGTTGGCAGCACTGTCAGAGGTCACCAACCTTCTTCAATTTTGTAACTTTCTGATTCCGGCTGGCCAGAGTGCCGATTAATGCAACATAACCGTTTTCGTCAAAAAAAAAATATTAACAAGTAACACATTGACCATTGTGCGACACAAATTTGTTTAATATTAATATTTTTAATAATATCAAATAATGTTATATGTATTAAATTTAAATTAAAAATAATGTTTTATAAATAAAATGAAAGATTATTTTTATTTTTTATATAATATATTTGTATTTTCATATTGACCCATAATACATAATGTGATACAAATTTGTTTAGTATTAATATTTTTAATTATATTAAATAATATTTATGTATTTAATTTAAATTAAATATAATGTTTTAAAAATAAATAAAAGAAAGATTATTTTACTTTTTAGTATGTATTTTGATATTAACACATAACATATTTAATATTAATACTTTCAATCATATCAAATAATGTTTTATATATTAAATTTAAATCAAATATAATGTTTTAAAAATAAAACAAAGATTATTTTACTTATTAGTATGTATTTTGATATTAACACATAACGCGTTTAATATTAATATTTTCAATCATATCAAATAATGTTTTATGTATTAAATTTAAATCAAATATAATGTTTTATAAATAAAATGAAAGATTATTTTACTTTTTTAGTATGTAATATATGTATTTTGATATTAACACATAATATATTGGCCGCTTTATTTTATCTATTAAATTTAAATTAATATAATGTTTTACAAATAAAATAAAAATTTTTTTTTTAATGTAATATATGTATTTTGATATTAACACATAACATATTGGCTATTCCGTGACACAAATTTGTTTAATATTAATAAATAAAAAATTCAATAAAAGAAAAAGTTTATAAGAAAAAGTTTATATTAGTAAATATAAAATTTATGATCTAGATTTACATATAAATTTGTCTTTTGAGACAATCAATTTGACTTATACAAAAATTGTTCACTGCTTAACTTTCACAAATTACACTCAGCACATAAAGACAATTCACTGCTAAATATTCAACATAAAATATAACTATCACCTTTCCTCAGAAATAAAGTTCCAGATCAACAATGCATATTTAACAGTTACCAATTTCACTTTTCAGATTTCAAAATTCAAATCTTTCATAATTGCATGTGTGTCCATCATGATCTTTAGCAAAAAATATTCCATCTTCTTCTAAGAGAAAAGCTTCTTTCGACAGCTCATCCGCTTCCTTATTGTATAACATGTATATATATTGAGCCTTTATCTTGACAAAATTCTTGCTCAAGGCTCGAATTCTTGACATCCATGGCTAAAGAGAGATCACCTGAAGATTATTATCATTAGTGAACCAATCTATAATAATATTTGAATCTCCTACTAACTGTATCCTATTTATCTTTTTGTAGCATGCAAAATAATAAATGCACCACAGAGCAAGTAATTCCCCTTTTGTGTTAGTACCATTACCACAGGACATCTTCAATCTGAAAGTTCCTAGTAAGGGACATTTAATGACAACACCAACACCACATTTTGCTCCTCTTTCTTATGAGGCTCCATCAAAAAATCCAACTGTCAATTCCCAGTCTAGTAAAGGTGGTCTATCAATTATGCTTCCCTTGTCAACCTTATGTGTATAAGTTTCTCCCATATACTGAAGTATATTGTTGTACACTCTAGACCTATTAGGCAACCGATTTTCGAATATTACCATCCAGTTAATGTAACAATCTTCTACCTATCTCTCTTCCCAAATATCTTTACACTTTAATTGCTTTAGTATATTGTACCAGATATCTTTGGTAAACGAACAATCCACAAAGAGGTGTTTTTTATTTTCCCCTTCAACCCCACATAGTACACGAATACTAGGTCCTACAAAACCTCTTCTTACCAGATTATCCCATGTAAGTATTTTATGTTCAAGCATCAACCAAGAAAAAATTTTGATTTTTAGTGGAATCTGCCATTGCCAAAGATCAGTATACCAGAAATTTGAAATTAGCCCCCCGCGCCCCCCCCTCCATCAAAAATTGTACTTCATATGCTTGTTTTGCATTTACCTGACCCCTCTTAGTATCCCAAGACCACAACATGTAATCTTTTTCAGTATTTAAATCAATTATGGAGCCTATTAAGCCCTTCACATAATTATTCCACTCCACTAGTTGTTCACCTTCCAATCCTAAAGACTCGGCCTCTTTCCAGGTTGTTTGTCTCAAACCTTCCTGATGCATTTCTCTTGCTTGTGCTAGATACTCAATGCCATGATCCTTCAAGGATTGTATTAGATTCTTTGTCAAACTGTAATACCTATGGGCCCCAACCATTGGATCTAATCCTATTCTAATATCTTCCCCATTGCCCGGTTTCCAAGCCAACCAATCTACCACTATGTTGTATGATGAAGTGAGATCTTTCCAGATATTTGATATTCCAGGTCAATTTTTCATTCCTTCCCTAAACTAGTCCTCCACCGATTTCTTCTTGAGATTTTCTTAAGTATTACCTCATGACAGAGCCCAAGCACCATTAATCTCCTCCACAAACTTTTTTTTTGCTAAGGCTTTCCCAAAAAAAAAAAAATTTTTGATTCCCCACCCACCCACCTTCTTTGGTTTGGCTAACGTTTTCCAACAAATCAGATGTGCTCCTTCTTTTAACTTATTCCCCATCCACAGAAAGCTTAGCATTCTTCTTCTAATATTATTTAGAGTACCTTTTGGAATTTTAGCTAAGGATAACCAATACACTGGAATACTTTCAAGTACTGATTTGACCAAAATAACCCTCCTTCCTAGACTTAGCCACCTGTGGCTCCAATTTGAAATTCTAGCATCAAATTTCTTTTCCAGCCATATCCAATATGATTTAGTATAACAATTTGGCTTAAGGTAACACCCCATATATTTAAAACATGTTTCAACTAGTTTAGTTTCAGAAGACAACAATTCCTTTAGTTTAGCAAGTTCCTCTGCAGTCCACCAACTTCTAAAAATGATGATTTATGTGGGCTGAAAGCCATGCCTGTAGCCTTACAAAATAAATCCAAAATACTTTTGTAGACTTTCCACTCCTCTAAACTACCAAATCCAAAGATGATTATATCATCAACAAACATTAAGTGTGTAATGTTTATTCCTCTTGCCATTGTAATACCTTCTATATTCTTTTCCATTGCATGTTCCTTTATAGCTCTACTCAAGCCTTCGACAATTAAAAGAAATAATAATGGTGATAAAGGGCACCCCTATCTCAGACCCCTTGAGCTTTTGAAGAAATTTGTAGGCTTACCATTTACCAGCACCACATAGTTTGTTGATGTCACACACCCCATTATCCAATCAGTTGCTTCTAGATTTAGGCCAACCTGTAGCAGAAATAATGTTTTATGTATTAAATTAAAAGTTTTGTATATAAAGTAAAAAATATTTTTATTTTTAATTTGCAATATATATGTTTTTTTGGTATGCATTTATGATATCATGAATAATAAAAAAATATTTATAAAATTTTTAATTGAAAATGGTAAATTTTCATTAAAATAATATTTTTTTTCATAATAAATTAAATGTATCATGCAGATGATTCATAATATGGAAAATTTTAGAGGTTAAATTTTGTCTCTAAGTTAATTTTCCATATTTGTTTTTTCAATAAAAAGTTGTCAATTTGTATTTTTTTTTAAATAATTTTCCCAAATTTTATAAGATAAAAGTGTTTTACAAATAGTCAATTTTTTCTAGAAACTATATAAAATCCTTAAAAAAAATTTTTTTTTTAACAACTATTGAGAAACATTTTATAATTGACTTTTTTTAAATTAACAAAATTAACCAAAATTTCTACAATTTAAAATAAACATATATCCTTTAAAATTTCCATAATTAATATAATTTTCATTCAATTTTAAATAAAAATAACCAATTTTTTTTTTAATATTATAACATGTTAAACATTATAATAATACATATACATGCTCTCATACTTTCAATAAAATATAATAAATTATACATATTCTCAATTTCAAATTTAATTTATATTCAAATAAACATTTTTAAAAATATCAATGCTTATCTAGGTTTGGACAAGATAAGGTCTTTTTAATTTTAAGATTGAATGATATTTGGTTTGATTTCCTTTGAGGATCTACCACTGAAGATAGAAGGAGGCAAGAAGATTGCATTCCTATGTTTTGTTTAGGTAGGTATGAGTAACATAAAGCTCTTTGTATTTTCCACTCATTTGTTTTTTTATCATTTTCTCTTTTTTCCCATAAACGATTTTAGCATTGATGTGTAGTAGCTTTTCCATGCTCAATGTTCTTTTAGTGGAATTTACATTGAATTTTATTATGGCTTGAATTTTAAAATTGATGAGTAGTAGCTTTGCTATGCTTTTTTTTGTTAATAAAATTTGTATAGAAGTTATGGATTGAACGATTCAAGCTGTGGAAAGCATATGGAGCATTTAGCATGTTACTCAATGGGAGGTGTAATGGAATTTGTATTGAAGTTATGGATTGAATTTTAGAATTGATGAGTAGTACCTTTGTCATGTTTTTTTTTATTAATAGAATTTGTATCTAATTTATGGATTGAATAATTCAGGCTATGGAAAACATATGGATCATCTAGTACGTTACTCAATGGAAAGTGTATTGAATAAAAGGATAGAATATACTACTTTAAAAATAATGGACTAAGCTACACCTTTCAACCCATAAATCAAGACACACACAATATGAACATTGGTCCAATTCTATAGTAACACCATTTTATTAAATGGTAGCCTGCTTGCAACAATTAATATATCATATATACACATAGTTGAGGTGAATTTTAATTGGATAGCTTTAAATTCACATATTTCCAAATTTCTGCATGAAATCTAGTGAGCTATGTAACCTAGGAATATACATTTACATATATGGAAAATACTATAGTAGGATCCTCTGCATGTCTACCTATTTGGAGATTTAAGGCTTCGATCAGAGCTATTTGATCGAAGGAGGAGATTAGAAGTCTTTCTCATACCACAATACATACTCTAATTACTATCTATGAAGTCCTCAACCCGTAGAGGAAGTTGAGGGGATAACGAAAACAAAGATGAGGTTGCATATCATTGAAAAAGGCCGATGATGAAAACTGTCCATTTATTGGTGTGACTTTGACATAATGCTTCGATTCTTAAATTTTTTTTAATGAAATTAACATTTGAGTTACAATTTCCACCACCAATGTCACTGGTAGGCCACATATTTGTAATGATTCATGTCACAAACTAATACATAATTGATATTTGAATCATTTCCAAAACGTAACATTGGAAATTTCTAAATGAAGGACATAATATTTGAATCATTTGTGAGACTAATAGAGAATGCATTACAATATTATCTCAAATCAGGATGTTCATATACATAGAAAAAAAAAAAAAACATTTCCTTTAAATAATGGAAAAAATGAATAATGAAAAAAAAAATGATGTGAATAAAAAAAAAAATAGTTTTTAAAACTACACAAATCGTTGTAAATAGATTATTGAAAATCTTTACTAAATTTTTTTTAATAAATTTATAAAACTTGAAAATTAACGATATAACCTTAAAAAAAAAATAAACATCAAATTTGTTTTATTTGATATTTTAATGAAAAATTATTTGATATTTTAATGAAAAATTATTTGATGTTTTTAATAGAGCTTTGAATAAGTGATTTCCCCTCACCTTTATCTATACTTTCTTAAATATAGTGCCAACATAAAAACTATTGTCTTATACTCTTGTTTGGGAATACATGTTTTTATTTAAGGATTAGCCTCACCTCACCCAATGATGGGGTGAAAACCGAAAAAAACTACATCATGGTTGTCCCATTTTTTACAATGGTTGTGCACAATGGTTTTACAAAAATAATTTGTTTCCTTCCACTTCGTTTGAGATAGTACATCATATTGCACTTTTTTTCTTTCTTTCTTTTTTTTTTTTACAAATGTGTTTTTTATGTTAAAATTTGTTTTTTAAAATAATAATAAAAAAAAAATTGTTGTAAATGTATTTTTTTTTTTTAAAATTTTTTTTTTTAAATAATAAAAAATTTTTTTTTTTTTTTTTTTTTTTGTTGACAGAGTACACGTAATTTTATTAATAAGGAAAAAGTGATTACAATTTTAAATTTATAATCTATTTTTTAACTTCATTTGAAGAAGGAGCTTGTTTATATAGCTTAACTCTAAACTAAAAACTAAGAGAACAACCAATCACATAATCACATGAGTATGATAGGAGTCCTTTACGTAGAAGTTATATGTCCTTATCTTAACAAACTAGAATAAATTAATTTCTAAAAACATTTATACTAGAAAATACTTAGACTATAAAACTTTAGGATTATGAGGCTAACACATTTTTTTCTTGGTATAGTATATCACATTGCAAAATCTTTTTTGCAAATTTATTTTATGTTAATAATTATTTTTTAAAATAATATATGGTAAAATTATTAACAATATTTTATACTTAAATTTAATAATATTTAATATTTAGAAATCAATTTTCAAATAAATAAATATATAAAATCATTTATTTTCAAATAATTAAATATATAAAATTATTTATGAGATATTCAATTGCAATATT
Organism: Picea glauca; assembly: GCA_000966675.3. Classification (NCBI taxonomy): domain Eukaryota; kingdom Viridiplantae; phylum Streptophyta; class Pinopsida; order Pinales; family Pinaceae; genus Picea; species Picea glauca. Next base: position 730,700 of record JZKD02S2074581.1, read on the forward strand.
AATACATTTACAATTATTTGATATATTTTATTTTACTTTAATAGCTTTTGTTTTTTTCAACTATATCAAACAATGTCTTGTGCATTAAACTTAATATACAAAGAAGATATTAACACGTAACACATTGGCCATTGTGTGACACAAATTTGAATCCTTTGACAATAGTACATCATATTGCACAATCTTTTTGTGCAAATGTGTTTTATGTTAAAATTTATTTTTTTAAATAATAAAAAACGTTTTTTTTTCATTTTTTCTTGGGATAGTACATCACATTGCACAATCTTTGTTGCAAATTTGTTTTATGTTAAGATTTATTTTTTTAAATAATATATGATAAAATTATTAACAATATTTGATATTTATAAATCAATTTTCAATTAAATAAATATATATAATTATTTATTTTTAAATAATTAAATATATAAAATTATTTATGAGATATTCAATTGTAATATTAATACATTTATAATTATTTGATAAACTAATTTGGTTTTAGTGGATGTTAATCATCATCATTAATATCTCTTTTTTTCAACTATATCTAACAATTGCATTAAATTTAATATCCAAATAAGATATTAACACGTAACACATTAGCCATTGTGTGACACAAATTTGTTTTATATTAGTATTTTAAATCCTTTGATACAAATTTGTTTAATAATAATGTTTTATGTTTTAAATTTAAATCCAATATAATGTTTGATTTAATATCCAACTAACATATTAACACGTAACACATGGGCCATTGTGTGACACAAATTGGTTTAATATTACTATTTTGAATCTGATGACACCAATTTGTTTCATATTAATATTTTGCAATCATATTGTAACACACCCATGGTGGGGACTCAAAATGTTCGCTCTTCTTAGGAGAATCAATATCCTCATTCGGGGTCACTATTCCATTCTTCTCTTCCAGAGCTTTCTAGCCACGATCTCCATGCTCTGAAACGAGCTCAGAGCTGGCAGATATCCTCTCCCAAGTTCTTTGGGTTCTTTCATCCCCCTATACTTGCATATAACTGTGGGCTATGACCAAGCGCCAAGATGACCACCATGCAAATCCTCGGGAGTGGCAAACCTCTGAAGTTCACGATCCGACGCCGCGTGTCCTCAGGGATTTTGATGGCCCTAATTTACTTCGAGACTTCGACGTTCATGAGTTTCAAACATTCCTAGACCTTTTTCCTCTAAAGTACTCCTTACCCAAAGGTACAGATCAGGCGCCACACGTTCATCTAAATCAATGGCTTGGATCCACTTTGGGACTTCAACGTTCGGGAGTCCTAGACGCTCACACCACCTTTTCTCCTGGAGTGTTTTCTTCCGAAGTTAAGGATCGTGCACCATGCATCCCTCTCATTCGACGGTGGGGATCCACTTCGGGAGTCCCTCTACTCTCCGTTGCTTTCTCCTCGCTCCTGAAGTACTCGATCTGCTGACACATGTCTCCAGCAGATCGATGGCTATGAATTACTTCAGCTTTTCGGGCTTCGGGAGTTTCAACCTCTCCCCACTCGCTTTCTCCCGGAGTGATTTCACCCAAAGTCAACAATATGTTGACACGTGTCTCTCTCAAATCGACGGTCATGATTTACTTTGGGAGTTATCAACTTGCGTGACCCCACTTTCCTCCAAAGTGGCTACCTCCCGAAATGAAATATCTGCTGACACCTGTCCTCAGCTGACGGACGACTCAGATGAACTCCAACTCTCTGGCCTTCGGGATTTCTTGTTCAACACATCCCCTTTTCTCCCAGAGTGATTTCACCTGAAGTTCAGGATCTGATGACACCTGTCCCTTTGGCTTGGATGGCTCAAATCTACTTCGGCTCTTTGTCTCGTAACTTTTTTTCAAGGTTCCTTTGGACCACAGTGTGTGCCACTCCGAGAGGGACACCTGGAAACCCCGTCACTTGACGCATGGGCTCCCATAGGATCTCGATGTTGATACTCGTGTCCCCATGATCGAACGGTCATGAGGGATCCCAAAGGATCCTTAGATCCACGGTCCACATTACTTTGCTACTTTGTTCTTCGGGAGTTTTGGCATTACTAAGCCTCTATTCTCCCAAAGTGGTCAATGTCAGATTGACTACCTCATAGAAATGACAGTCGGGATGGATCCAGGGAATCCTCAGATCTAAGGCCCAGATTAACTTCAGAACTTCGGGACTTCGGGCATTCTACCTCCCTTATAATGAACTCGCTCAATTCACCGAACTCGCGAAGTTCGAAGGACTCAAGGGGTTAACTCCCACGGTCTTTCCCATATCCAACAGTCACAATAGAACTCGGCTCTTCTCGAACAGATCTCGTTCATTCGTATTCTAGACAAAGGAACATTTCCTTTTGATACTTCAATCTCGTTATTCTTCCTAATTTTTGTTAGATCTGAAGGGCTTAAGAGCTTTATGCTCTTTCTCTTGAACTTAACACTTATAAGAATTCTTCTGCACACCCCTTGCACTCATTCATCAACTCTAGAACTTAAGAGGTTCTCGATCTCTGCATGCCTTGCAGAGAGCATGTGCATACATACACTATCCCTCCTGAGCTTTAACAAAATCCTTCCTCCAAGGGACCCAGAACGACTAGGAATGTCGACATGCATACGTGAAACTGTGCCCAAGGTCAACGAACTCACAGTTCATTTCTCTAGCTTAAGCCACCACAGGGCTCAAGCATTTATGAGTACAAGTCATGTCCGAACCATATAATTTCTTACTTGCCTAATTACACAATCAAGCATAAATAAAAGGGATACAATTTAATCATTAAGCAAACATGCACATCCCTGAAAACATTCACAGTATATCCAATTTTATTACACAATTACAACTCAATTACACAGGTTATGAGAATACTTATCTATTACAAGTTGCAGCCAACTAACTGATTGTGGTTGTGTTCCTTTCCACCCAACCATAGGCTCAGAGGCATTCATCCTTAGCACTCTGGCCACCCCCGTCCCAAGCCATGACATCACTAGGGAACTATGTCATCTCTCAAAGATCTTCTCTCTGTCACAGTATCCCTATGAGGTTTATCAGATGCTTCCTCAGCATCAGGCTCGCGTTCGGGTCCTTCAGGTCATGTTCTCTACACTTCCTTTTGGTTCACGCATCTCCTTCCAAGCTTGTGAACTCATCTGGTGTCTCTTCTCTTGTTGTCCCCTTTCCTTACGTCCCTGTGTATGTATCTTAACTTCCTTCTTTAGGAAGGTTTTCGACCTATCTTGTTCCTTCTGTTAGAAGGAAGCTCAGGTCTGCAGGTCTCTGTGGTACTTCGGGCTGACAACCCATGTTTCCATTCATCAGGGTGGTTGATTATTCAACCACCATTCCTTTCCTTCATTAACTGATTCTTTTCTCTAGAGATATTATGGCTCATACTTCAAGGCTTCACCCCCCAACAGTCAGTTATGGACAATTTAACAATAATACATTTATATCGTCTGCATACCTTAGCATGGTAATCCTATTTTATGATTAATTACAAGCTGGGGTAAACATGGGTGTTACAATCCCCTCCCCCTTGAAAAGGAACATCGTCCTCAGTTTTCTTTCTCAATAACACATGTTATGAATTCCTCATCCAACTGCTTCAGAAGTATTGACCTTCTTAGTCAGGTCCTTTTTCAGACCCTTAATATTCGTCATGTGCTTTCAATAATACTTGGACAACAAGCACATTAATCATAGTGTCATGTGAAAGCATTTTACTATTGCATAAAAATTTCTAGGAAAATTTCATAATCTAGCACAATAATTATCTGCACAGTTTGTGGATTTGTATCCACATGGTTGTCTTGTTATCCAGGCTCATTGTTTTTCCTTGACATACCCATTGTGTGCATGATCCCAATAGTTTACAATAAATATCATAGTCTCCTCTTCCTTGCGGTCACTCACCCTCTAGGCCCAGGCTTAGGTATCCCCTTCTCTGTTATACAGTTCTTCGGGCGATCCATCTTACCTTGCCAAGGTTTTCTCGCATAGGAAAAACTATCCATCGTGTGCATGATCCCAATCAATAGTTTACAAGAACTATCAAGGTCTCATTTTCCTTACAATCACTCACCCTCCAGGCCCAAGCTCAGGCATCCCCTTCTCTGCTATACAGTTCTTCGAGTGATCCATCTTGCCTTGCCAAGGTTTTCCCGCACAGGAATAATTCCAGAGACTTTATTGAGCCTTACATTTGAGGCTTCCCTCAGACTTGTACTGCCGAGGCGTCCCTCCAACTTGTGTTACCTCAACACAACCTATTCTAGGTGATCATGGCTTACCATGGGGTTCTCATGGCTCAACAATAGCCATTTTTCATGATTTTACAGCTTGACAGCCTTCATCTATCCTTTCTGGATAGATATTTTCTTCTCACCTGTATCACAGGCATACAAAAATTCATGCGACATCATCATAAATTTAAATTCAAAATTTTCTTGTAAATCTGTCACCCATAGATTTCCAAATTCCAAATTTTGTTTTCATATTTGTTCACACAGGAACCAGATTCATAATTATGGGACTTTCCTTCCCATAGAAGTTTGGCTCAACAGGAAATTGGTCTTCCTTATGGGCTTACAACGCTGCCATATCCAAGACCCCTTCACTTCCTGCACTTTCAACTTTAATCAGCCAAACAAATTGTTAGTTTCCCATGCACATATATTTTCATTGCACCTTTATAACATCATCACAAACAATTCTTAAATTGTGCATGCTAATAGGAAAATCACTTTTATCTATTCGATGATACAAGAAAGAGGAAATTTCATTCCTTACACATGCATCAGTTCAGTATATCAACTTTTCAAAATGAAATTCAGATACCAATTGAATTTAATGAATGTGCCAACATTCATGGCCACATTCATACCCAATGCACCCTTGCATCGATTTCAGGTTATCACTTTTCAGGTTAGGCACTCTTGCCAAGGTGTGTTTGAATTCAACCAACTTATTACCATATGGACTCTTTGTCCATATTTATTATTTTACTAGAACCATATTTTCTACTCTGAATCGATCACAACCCTAATATCATCATTCATTAAACTCCAGGTTTCACATGATTGTCTTTAAGCATTCCTTTGGCATCCATATAATGTACTCAAAATATTTGGAAGGTCCTCCTTCCTCAATGGAGGGTTCATTGTCTTTCCTTCATGAAAACATGCACTTCCTCGAAGAAATTCCATGCAATGTGCTAGCTATGAGCACCTTTATTCCCATAGAAACAATCCTCACAACCACAGTCTAAGGCAGAGTATTAAACTCTATCTTCCTTGACTGGCCTGGAGGAACTCTGTTTTCTCTCCATGCAGTCGAAAGCTGTGACCTCAACTTTATTCTTTTGAGGCACTATCCCTTCGTCTCTCGTGTCTAGGCGTTATGATCTTGAGTAAACCCCTTGTCTGCAAATTAACAGTGTAGATCCGTTTTTCCCTAGATCCAACTGTTGCAAGGGATTGCGGGACCTCAACTAGCTCATGATTTAATTCTCCTTCTGACCTTCGCAATGAATACGGGCTGTCCGATCTACGATTAGATCCCAAACTCAAAACAATGTTCTATTGAATTTAAATTATGGGTACAGGTCTCGACGTTAACCAGTGTGCATATGCAATCTACGCAATGATCGTGAATCGTTGATCATATCCCTTGATCGATTTTAACCACACGATTTCCAGATAATAATAATGCCAACACAGAAATGTTTTCAACCGAGAATTTAGATTGAGAACTTGATTTGCCAAATCTAACCACCGAACCCAATCATGGTACGAGTTTACATGGCATTAATGTGTGGGTTCCTTGCAGGTCCACCCACCGATCATTCACAGATCAATGGTTCACAGAGATTGCAAAATCCCCAGCGTGCTCTCTCTTAATCGAAGAGTTCAATCTCTGAAATATGAAAAGTGCTCACTCAACTCTTTTAATCATGGCCATTGATCATCCACCTCGACGAGATAAATGGTGTAGGTTGATTGTGTGTCGTGAACTAGCATGCCTATTAATTCCTCCTTCGTTCCCTGCAATGAATATGGGTCGTCTGATCTACGATCAGACCCCGAACTCAAAACAAAAATATATTGAAATTAAATTATGGGCACAGGCTCCATCGTTAACCCATGTGCCCATTCGATCTCTGCAATGAATATGGGTTGTCAATCTTATCGAACGAATGATGTTTGATCCGTTAAATCCAGTGGATCTTGAAGTCAATTTGATGAATGAGATCGGTTTCCTTCCGATGAATGGCTTGCATTCATCTCCTATGTCATGCTCTCGATTAACCTGATTCGATCAGGGTTTTCTTCCTGAATCTTACTCTACTTGGGTATCTGAGGCATACATATTTCCTTTCTTAACATTGCTTCAACAAATCGTATTCAATCAAACGTACTCATTTATTCATTCATTAGTCTTCTATTCACTACATGATGCTTTCAAAAATGTAATACAAGATTCTTATATATATATATATAAGCTTGTAGCTCACTGCTTAGTTCTCAACAGTTATTAAGGTTGTGACTTTGACCTCCTGACTGAATTTTCACATAGTTCTTCCATAGGAAACTCCCTCAGCATGCAACTTCTTCACTGCACATCCATCACTCTCTGTGATGGTCTCAGCCTTGAGTTAGCTTTAGTTGTTTTCCAAATATTCCCTAAGGAATATAAACATGCATCTTTGTCATGCACTCGAATTATGTATCCATGCATATTTTGGTTTTGTTAACTTACATCCATGATGTACTTAACCATATGCATAATCAAAAGTCTATGTGTAGTTTCCATGGGTATAGTTCATAGCCTACATATATCTCTATTCTAAAATTAGTCAACTCATGAGTGTCCAAACTCATTCTTATGTGATCCTCAAGGCATAATCAGGTTCCTCTTATCCTGACAACAGACCATCCTTGCTCATTTACTCTTTCATTTATTTATGCTCATATTTTCTGAGGGAATGGAGCACATTCCCCTTAAGTTATCACTCAAAACTGAATTTTCATGACTCTTCAAAAATGGTGTAAACCATGCATCCATGGTATTAACTTAATCTTGGCAAGTGCAATTATTGCCTTACATATCACTCATCAAGGCAGCCATACTGTTCCTTTAGTATACATATATCCTTACATCATACATGTGCATCACTTTCACGTTTAATATCATTCATACCTAACTGGTATCACTATCAGGCTTCATATCAAGAAGCTTCGCAATGCATTAAATCCATGCATTTAAGCATAAACACACACAAACCTAACTAAACATTCATCATGCAAGCTCATTGTTTGCACCCTTTCCATGTCATGCATGCACATGGGCATCTCAGACTTCCATATCCTCCTCCAAGGATATTGCTGCCATTCTTATGGCAAGCTTCATAGGGATACTCAACACTGAGTTTCCCTCTCATTTGAGAGCTTGTAGTCATTCACACAACATCCACATGGAAGTTGAATCAAACATAGTCATAACTAGGTTCCCTTTTCATACGATAATAGCTAGCATGAAAACACTCTTGTCTCAACCTCTCTGGAACATTACCCACATTATAAATACAATCTGGGAAATTATAACCATGTGCAAGGTAACATAAATTAGAATCAGCCAAACTAGCTTCCAACTATATCTATATGGCTACCATCCACCACCAGATGTCAATCTGGCCCACTGGGCTTCTAGAAGTGCCCCAACACTTCCTTTACCACATACAAGACCAATAGTTAGTCAACCATTTTATTTTAATTTTAACAATTTAATGTCTATTACCAATGACCATTTGGACTATTCCCTTAATCCCAAATGCAATTTCGAATTATGTTACTTACTAAGTATCCTAGTTACTTACTAAGATCGGTCTTGACCATTACACCTAGAATTCCTTCTTTTGGTCAGCACAACCAAGGACGAAGGCCACTCTCCTCCTCCCATGAGAACTCTGGCAGATTAGTTTCTTATCCACCAAGCAAGGGAGGTTGTGGTGATTTCTCACTCAATCACTCTATATTTCTACAACTCTGTTTATCAACTTGATTAGAAAAACCATGTCCAACAATTGTTGTACCCATAAACAAAATTTGTTTCTCTGTCCACTTTGAAACCCGAGAGTTGTGCATGCTCTCCCTTTTTAGGGAATGGTCACCAAACTCATTCCTCTGATCGTGAGGAGTTATACACCTATACTAGGTTTAACCCTTCATTAAAGCAGTAATCATTACTTCTACAGATCCTCTCCATCCGTTCACATTTCTATTTTAGTTTAAATATGAGTGTTCTTCAGCATAATCCCATTCCTATAGGATCGGCTATAATTTCCCCATAAATTCTAGGATTCATTTGTCACAGACTAGCATGATTCAATATCATTGGGTAAAATCTCAACTGTATTTTAAATCTGCATCCTTCTACTCAAGGAACTTATGCAGATGATTTATGTTTGGCAGTAACATTCTCCACAGGCCTATCTTTAGCCTTGGTAACTAAATCTTATGACTGTACAATAACATGTACAATTGAACAGTGAAATCAACTTCTTTATTTGGGGACATTAGCAACATACAATGCCAATTTCAAAAACATCTATCAACAATAAAGAATCTCATTCCTCTCTTCAGTAGAGGTTTTATACGCCTCTTAGGAATGTGGTAAGATAGGGTGTTACCCCTTAAATTCCTTTAGAAATATTTTCATATGACTCGTGCATGAGCCCAAGTAGGCCAAGTGTTGTAACCATGCTCTAATACCATTTTGTAACACACTCACGGTGGGGACTCAAAATTTTCTCTCTTCTTAGGAGAATCAATATCCTCATTCGGGGTCTCTATTCCATTCTTCTCTTCTAGAGATTTCTAGCCATGATCTCCATGCTCTGAAACGAGCTCAGAGATGGCAGATATCCTCTCCCAAGTTCTTCAGGTTCTTTCGTCCCCCTATACTTGGATATGACTGCGGGCTATGACCAGACGCCAAGACAACATGCGCCAATATGACCACCACGTGAATCCTTTGGAGTGGAAAACCTATGAAGTTCATGATCTGACATTGCATGTCCTTTGGGATTTTGACAGCCCTAATTTACTTTGGGACTTCCATGTTTGGGAGTTTCAAACATTCCTACACCTTTTTCCTTTGAAGTAATTTGTACCCAGAGGTACAGATCAGGCGCCACGCGTTCATCTAAATCAACGGCTTGGATCCACTTCGGGACTTCAGCATTCGGGAGTCCCAAACACTCACACCACATTTTCTCCTGGAGTTTTTTATTCTAAAGTTAAGGATCATGCACCACACGTCCCTCTCATTCGACAGTGGGGATCCACTTCGGGCATCCCTCTACTCTGCGTTGTTTTCTCCCCACTCCCGAAGTACATGATATGTTGACGTGTGTCTCTTGTATATTGACGACTATGAATTACTTCAGCTCTTCAGGATTCGGGAGTTTAAACCTCTCCCCACTCGCTTTCTCCTGAAGTGATTTAACCTGAATTTGACGATCTGTCGACGCGTGTCTCTCTCAAATCGACGATCACAATTTACTTCAGGAGTTCTCAACTTGCATGACCCCACTTTCCTCTGAAGTGGCTATTTCTCGAAATGGAAGATATGCTGACACCTATCCTCAGTTGACAAATGGTTCATATGAACTCTGTCTCTTCAGACTTTGAGAGTTCTTGTTCAACATATCCCCTTTTGTCCTGGAGTGATTTCACCCAAAGTGCAGGATCTAACGACACCTGTCCCTTTGGCTTGGATGGCTCAAATCGGCTTCGATTCTTTGGCTCGTAACTTTCATTCAAGGGTCCTTTGGATCCCAGTGTGTGCCATTCTGAGAGGGACACCTGGCAACCCCATCACTCAACGCATGGGCTCCCACAGGATCTCAACGTTGATACTCACATCCCCACGATCGAATGGTCGTGAGGTATCTCGAAGGATCCTTAGATCCAGGATCCACATTACTTCGTTACTTCGTTCTTTGGGATTTTTGGCATTACTAAGCCTCTATTCTCCCGAAGCGGTCAACACCGGACTAGCTACCTCATAGATCTAACGCTTAGGATGGCTCCCGGGCATCCTCAGATCTAAGGGACAGATTCACTTCGGGACTTCAGGACTTCGGGGATTCTACCTCCCTTATGCCAAACTCGCGAAGTCTGAAGGACTCAAGGGGTTAACTCCCACGCTCTTTCCCGTATCCAACGGTCACAATAGACCTTAGCTCTTCTCGAACAGATCGTGTTCATTCGTCTTCCATACAAAGGAACCTTCCCTTTCGATACTTCAATATCGCTATTCTTTCTGAGCTGTGTTAGCTCTAAAGGGCTCAAGATATTTGCGCTCTTTCTCTTGAACTTAACACTTATAAGAATTCTTCCACTCACCCTTTGCGCTCATTCATCAACTCAAGAACTTAATAGGTTCTCAGTCTCTTCCTGCCTCATAGAGAGCCTGTGCATATGAGAACTATCCCTCCTAAGCTTTAACATACTCCTTCCTCCAAGGGACTTGGAATGACTAGGAGTGTCAACATGCACACGTGAAACTATGCCCAAGGTCAATGAACTCACAGTTCATTCCTCTAGCTTAATCCACCACATGGCTCAAGAATTTACGAGTAAAAGTCATGTCCGAACCATATAATTTTTTACTTGCCTAATTGCACAATCAAGCAGAAATAAAAGGGATATAGTATAACTATTAAGCAGACATGCACATCCCTGAAAACATTCACAGTATATCCAATTTTATTGCACAGTTACAACTCAATTAAACAGGGTATGAGAATACTTATCTATTACAAGTTGCATCCAACTAACTGATTGTGGGTGTGTGCCTTTCCACCCAACCATAGGCTTAGAGGAATTCATCCTTAGCACTCTAGCCACCCCTGTTCCAAGCCATGATATCACTAGGTAACTATGCCATCTCTTAGAGATCTTCTCTCTATCACAGTATCCCTACGAGTTTTATCAGATGCTTCCTCAACATCAAGCTCGCATTCGGGTCCTTCATGTCATGTTCTCCACACTTCCTTTTGGTTCAAGCATCTCCTTCCGAGCTTGCACTCCCATATGGTGTCTCTTCTCTTGGTGTCCCCTTTCCTTACGTCCCTATGTATGTATCTTACCTTCCTTCTTTAGGAAAGTTTATGACCTATCTTGTTCCTTCTGTCAGAAGGAAGCTAGGTTTTGTAGGTCTCTATGGTACTTTGGGCTGACAACCCATGTTTCCATTCATGGGGGTGGTTGATTATTCAAACACCAATCATTTTCTTCATTAATTGATTATTTTCTCTAGGGATATCATGGCTCGTACTTCAAGGCTTCACCCCCCAACAGTCAGTTATGGGCAATTTAACAATAATACATTTACATCGCCCGCGTGCATTAGCATGGTAATCCTATTTTATGATTAATTACAAGCTAGGGGAAGCAGGGGTGTTACACATATCAAATAATGTTTTATGTTTTAAATTTAAACCCTAGATAATGTTTTATAAATAAAATGAAAGATTATTTTAGGTTATTCCCAAGTTGAGGGAATTGATTTTGGTGAGATTTTTTCTCCCTTTTCCAAGTTAACTTCTATAAGATTTATGTTATATGTTGTTGTTGCATTTGATTTTGAAGTAGAACAGATGGATGTGAACACAACATTCCTACATGGGGATCTGAAAGAAGAAATCTATATGAATCAACAAAAAGGACTTATTGTGAAGGGAAAGAAGGAGTTGGTATGCAAGATGAAAATGTCTATGCATGGCTTAAAACAATCACCAAGGATGTGGTATCAAAAATTTGATACTTATATGCTGGGACTTGGATTCACAAGAAGCAGATAGGATTACTATGTGTATTTTAAATTAATTGGTTATCATTTGATTTATTTGGTCTTGTATGTGGATGACATGTTGTTGATAGGAAACAACAAGGATATTATCTAGGATGTGAAAACTCAGTTGTCCTCTAAATTTGACAAGGATTTCGGTGCTTCAAATATAATTTTGGGCATGGAAATTAAAAGAGATAAAAAAAAGAGGAAACTCTAGTTAAATCAGAGAAAATATGTCGAGACAATATTGCAGAGGTTTAATATGCAGGAATGTAAACCGGTCAAGGTCCCTATTCTTGTTGGTGTAAAGTTATCTGCGGATCAATGTTCCAAGACATAAGAAGAGGAGGAGGACATGTCCCGTGTTCCATATGTGAGTGTTGTTGGAAGTTTGATGTATGCAATGGTATGTACTAGACTAGACATTGCACATGCAGTGGGATTTTTGAGCAAGTATATGTCAAAATCAGGGAAGGAGCATTGGACAACAATAAAAAGGGTTTTCAGGTATTTGCATGGCACTTCTAGCTATGGATTGTGGTACCAAGGAAGACCAGGATTGGATAGAGTGTTGGACATACATGGCTTTGTGGATGCAGACTGATATAGAGATCTAAATCATAGGATATCTACAAGCGAGTATGTGTTTAACTTGTTTGGAGGAGCAATCAATTAGATGAGAAAAAGACAAGCTATAGTGGCACTTTCAAGTACAGAAGTTGAATACATCACAGCCACTCATGCAAGTAAGGAAGAAGTATGGTTACAAATATTGTGTTCAGGTATTGGGTTGGTACAACAAGCTGTAAGGATAGATTGTGATAGTCAGAGTGCAATTTTTCTGGAGAAGAACTCGTCTTATCATTCAAAGACAAAGCATATTGATATTCAATATCACTTTGTGAGAGAGATGGTTGAAGAAAAGAAAGTGTTGATGATGAAGATGGACACTTTGAAGAATTTTGCAGATTCATTAAAAAAGTCTATGAGCATTGAGAATTTCTCTTGGTGTAGAGGATCCATGGGAATTGATGCCCTAGATTGTTGAATATGTAACCCTATAACCCCTTGTATCCAAATAAAACAACAAGTGGGAAGATGTTGGGTATGTGTTATATTCTTTGCACGACTAGCTCTAGTGTCTACTACATTGTGGTGGGAGCACAAGGGGGTTGCAAGGGGGTGATATCCCCCCTACACAGGGGTTCAGGGGTAGCGACCCTGAGAAATATTTTTTTCCTCATGAAATGTGTCGCATAATTTCCTTGTTTTTCGTGTCGCATCAATTTCCGTGTCCATTGTTGGGCAATTTTTCAGCACATGGTTTTTGCAAATGGTTTTCTATTTTCGGTTAAGGAATTAGGGTTGTTGAATAATCCATGTCATTGGGCTATGGATTTGGATGTCGTTGGATCCTATATGTATATTTTATTGTAAACAATGTATCACTATGAATGAATGTAGAATATGATGGTTTTCCCCATTTGGGTTTCCAGGGGAAAAATATCTGTGTAATGTGTGTATTTACCATTGTATCCTTTATGTTCTTTTATTGAAAATTTGTTTGTAGTAAAATATTGTACAAGGTTAAAATATATAGGTAGGTTGGATGGGTATATATCATTGATTAGTTTTTGTGATATGATTTATTCTGTTAGTAACATTGATGTTGTAAATTGAAAATTGAAGTGTAGGATGTAGATGAGGATTGAATGTGTAATATTGATGTATGTTATCATTGTATATCACTTGTTCTATTGATGCATTATATATATATATAAAATAAATTACCACTACTGTACTCACTTACATTGATGTCGTAACGGAGGGGTCGTTACACTTGGAAATATCCTTTGAAATTCCTCCATGAGATCCTTTTTTCATCGAGGTTCTTGGATTTCTTAAGTTGATCTCACCACATGGGTGCCTTTCCTTGCAAGTGGTAGGTGGAAATACTAGCTTTTACCCAGGATGGGTAGTCATGCAATTGGAAATATTTATTCATTTCCAACAGCCAGGACTCTTCCTCTTCTCCTTTACTGTGCTAAGCATTGAAAGTAGGTGGCTTGATTTTCCTCGGTTCACCTTGCAAGATGTCTTCCTCAGGCCTTCTTCTTTACCTCCGAATAGGAGACACGCTTGGGTTTCTCCTTGGCCCTGAGCTTGCATGATTTCTCCTATTGGACTTCCTTGAAGAGTGATGGTGCCTTCTCATTCTTCTTGAATTCCTATCATTTCTATGATCATCCCTTTTTCTATGGGATCTTGATGTTGATACTTGTCTAGCACTAAATGCTTTCTTAGTGATAGAATCCTTGTTAACTTACTTATGCAACATATTTAAGCTATGAATTATCTATGCTTGATTCTTTATAATCCTTTCATTATCATCCCTGTAACTCTACACTTCCCTATGCAGACTTCTCATAGTGATAGCCCCTTGCCTATATCTTATTCCATTTGAATTTGTCTCATCATTCCCCATGCTAACATGAAGACCTCTGAACTCTTCCTCATGGTTGTAAGATCCTTGAGCATATTCCATAACTCCATTCCTCATATAGGAACTAAAGTTTCTTTCTGTACTTCTGATTTTGTAAGAAATCTGCATGTAATAATTATTGTTAGAACATGCATATTATAAAAACAAATATTAATTGGAATACAAGTTGTTTCCTTATCAATTTATGCATGACACATTTAATCGTTAACACTATGCTTCCCTAGATGCATTCCTCTATGAAATATCTTTCCAACGACTGTAATCTTGCCTGAAATCAAGCTCTAGTTTGGAATTTATAGCCTTCTGAATTTTTTCGGTGTGTCTTTGGCCAATGGCCATCCCCTTCTCCATGTGGCATCAATGTAGCTTCACCTCTCACATGCCATATGGAATGGCACAATCATGACCTAGGTTGTCATCCCTTGATGATGACGTGGTTGCTAGTTGCAGGGAAAATCTTCTGGTCTTCACGAATACCAGGCCTTCGACCCTTTGCCATTATTGTACAAGCCTACAACATCTCCAAAGACCCAAAGTCCCAAATTCTTCTCTTGCTCCAAATTTTATGGTGGGGATCGATCCACCTTTAGATTCAACGTTCCTAATCAAAAGCACACAACCTCCTAATAATTAACGACCTTACAGCTTCACATTACGCTTTTTCTCTCCTCCGTTGATCTATATTAATTGATTCATTGTGAATCTAAGTCATATTTATTCTTCATACCTTCCATGAACCCACCACCAACACTTAGTTTCTTTTTCCTTTGCGTAATCGCAGACTCATAAACTTGTAACCTTCTTTGATAAGTTCATCTGAAAAGTCTCAACACTTAACCATTTTTTCACTTCTTCATGGACTCGCGGACTCATAATCTTGTAACCTTCCTTTCACAAGTTCATCCGAAAAGTCTCAACAATTAACCATTTTTCCACTTCTACAGGCTCCTAGACTCATGGACTCATAATAAGTCCCAACAGTTAGCCATTTTTCCATCTTTGTGGACTCACAGACTCATAATCTTGTAACCTTCCTTTCATAAGTCCATCCGAAAAGTCTCAACGCTTAACCATTTTTCCACTTTTGTGGACTTGTGAACTCGCAATATTGTAACCTTCCTTTCATAAGTTCATCTGAAAAGTCTCAACATTTAACCATTTTTCCATTTCTACGGACTCGTAGACTCACATACTCATAATAAGTCCCAACACTTAGCCATACTTCCAAGATCTTACTGCAGTTTCATGGGACTGACATTTGATCTGCCACATGGCTCCACATCACCTGCCAACTATAATCCTGTCCAACATGTACCTACCACATTGGTAGCACACGTCTTTCTTCTACCACGTCAGCTGACATGTGGCCTTCATGCCATGCCAACATCATCGTACAGAAAAATACCCAATTTTTTTCGATTTGCTTATGTTCAAAAAAATTTCAAAGAGGCTCAATTATTCACATTACCCATGAACTTTATATCAATATAACTATCATAATTTCAACAAACGAATTTCTGACATCCTTTTTCCATCATTTCATCAAACAGTTTTCCTACATAGTCTGTAATTTTCACTTCTACGTTCCACTAATTGGCCCATCCATAATCAATGTTGAAAACTAGGCTCTGATACCACTTTGTAACGTACCTAGCCACTGAAGTTGGGTCAAATCACATAAAAACTCTCTCTTTATCATATTTGATACCATTTTAGTAATGCACCTAGCATCCAACTAAGAAACAATACATGTGGAATACACATAACATGAAACTTCTGCTAATTAAAGCAATTATTTTATTGTTAGTCGATTTCATGTAGCTTACAACTATGAATTAAAACATATTTAGTTGTTGTCTTTAACCACAAAATAGAAGCATCTATAACATGCTAATAATCAACATGAATTGCAACTAAACCATTCATTACAACAACATATAATTCATTCTCATTCACGCAGATTTCATTCACAACAATAACACATGTAAATAACTCAGTTCAAGATTAAACACTTATCTTTAAACAAGAATCGTGCAACCAACTTCTTGGGACAGAAGTTCCACCCAATCATAGACTGACTATTCCAAACATAAACAACCATTCACCCCCAAGCTGAGGCTAGCAATCCACAAAAGAGGGTGGTCTCTCATAGTCCACTCACAGCTCATAAAACTCTCAACCCAGCTGATATTTTCCTACACCTATCCCGAATTTCCACCATCTCTCTTCCTCTTGACCTATCCAACCCAAGGAATTCACCATTATTTTATCAAGTTTAACCTAAGGGATGCACCATCCATTTATCAATGATAAACCAAGGATTCAGCCATTCATTTATCAAGGTTTCTCTAGCACATGAAACTAGGAATCACTCAACTAAGAACTCAAGGGAAACTCCTGCTAGGAAAACTATTAGAAAACCAACAAAAAATACTTGTTGTTCTAGTGAAACTCACCCAGGAGTTCACTCTTTAGAACTGATAACTTCGTTCTTCAGTATTCCAGCTCCAATTCACTCCAATTACACTCCAACTTCCTCTAGAATTCTCCCTCTACGGCTGCATCAACTTCGTCTCTATTTCTTGCTCTTCACTTGGCTCTCATGCACGAACTTCACTAACTAAAACTACTGCTCTCTTGACCCTACGAATTTCCTCTCTTTTGACTTGCCTTTCTTGACTCACACTCTTCCCCAAGATGATTGTACTCAAACCCCATGTGCCCAATAACTTTAGGATGTGACCACTCACATCCACCCTCTTACATGTATTCAATGATTTTCTTTTGGAAACACTCAATCAAAAATGGTAAGGTTTATATACAAATAGAAATTTAGGAAAATGGTTTAAATAATTATACATGGGTAATTCCCCTTGGATCCCTCTTAGCCGTTATCCTATACACTCCCCTCTCTTGTGGATTAATTCATCCCCCATCTCTTGTCCATGTCCCCTTAGCAACTGGCATCACATTTTATTAATAAAATATAGAAACACAATATTATATCTACATAAGCATTAATATTATATCTACATAAGCATTAATTAAACTGTGGATTATAATGGGGATGTTACATGGCTCTTCAAAAAAATCAACCCACTCCAAAGTCTTTGCTCTTAAATATCTCTTGCACAAATCTCCCCTCTAAATTTTTGCAAAAGAATGAAATAATTATTAGAGTTTTCATTTATAAATACATACATTTTGAAAATATAAAATCCCTACTCATTTTTTTTATTGTATACTTTGGGGCATTTATTTTTTTTGTTAATGTTTTCATTTTACCTTTTAGTGGTGCGTGTGATAGTATGATGCACCGATGCATTTTTTTAATCGGAACACAACATGTATGTATTGGTTTCTAAGTGCACCATGGAAGGTTTAGCATTTTAAAATTAATTCTTTTTGTTTGAAAATCAATTGTTCTGACAAGTTCTGATGTGTTCATTATACATGCACTGGTGCACTTTGTTATTAGGGAGCACCACAATACATTTTATTTTTTATAAAACAAAAAATTATATTTTTAGTATTTATATTAATAGAAGTTATCAATGTGATTTCTTTGTTAAGTACTGGGGCATTTTGTTTTGGAAGCAAACTGGTGTGGCCGATTGAATTAGGTGCATCGGTGTGGTTAGTCGACTAGGTGCATTGGTGCTTTCAGTCAACTTAGGCACACTAGTGTTAAAACCTCTACAAAAACCTTTGTCCACCTGCCTTCGCTAAACACCTCCATTATAAACATATAAGGGATAAATATTTTCTTGGGGGGATTCCATAAAAACCTCCACTATGAGGTGTTCTCCTTGTAGTGAATGTCTCTACAGTAGGATCTCTTGTTCCATACCTACCACAAGACAAATCCTTCTATGTTAAGGACCTTATATTCTTTAGCCTCTCAAATTTCAACAAGCAATATGATAACAATTTCATTGGGGATACAACTTAACATAGTCCCTTTACTCCAAGGAGGGCCATGACAATTCCAAGAGAGGATCTAGAGTATCCTAGATTTCTTTTTATTATTATCTTGTTGGTCTCTATGTCTACTAATATTTTTTTTATTCCTAATTATTGTCATTTTCCTTCCTCCTGGATTTTTTTTCCTTTTGAACTTCCTTTCTTAATTAAGCTTGTTCTTCTAGAATGAGGTCTTCATTTATAAATATTATTGAACCTTTTAAACACAGATTTTTACTGACTATGCCATATTTTTATGGTCATTAGAGATTACCTTAACGAAAATTAACCTATATTTATGCTCAATTATTTTTCCCAACCTCTTTTCCTTATATGAGACAAGATGTTTCATTTTGTAATTTATTTTTTTAGTTCTTCCTTGATTGGTGCTAGTGTGTCCTCATCTTTCTTCTATTTTAAACCAAAAATTATGAGGTTCAAGGCTCCTTTGTTATGCTAATGGTCTAACTCTATAAGCGTATTCATTTCTTCATTGATTTGTTTGATATTCAATTTACTTTCCAAACTATTTAGGGCCAAGTTATTGTTTATCTTTTCTTCTAGCTCTTTAATCTTGTTCCTCATATTAAGATTTTCTATGTTATTGACCTCACCTTCTAAGGTTGTTTTTTTCTTTTCTTGGCTTTGCTTTTCCATTTGTTGTAGTATAATCTCTAATTTCTGCAACTCGGTCTCCCACCCTAAAATTTTATTTTCTATATATTTCTAAAACCTGTCTTCTAAATATCTAAACTTATTATCAAGCATTACCTCTAACTATGCTTAAAGTTTGGTTTATCTCTCTCCTCTATATTTATCTAATAACTCTCT
>JZKD02S2074581.1:812417-826654 GCA_000966675.3 Picea glauca
AAAAATGGTTGATTTTGATGATGAGAAATTATTAACACCAAGTGTTAAAAATATCATAAACAAAAATAAAGACATACGAGCTTTTGAAGGAGGCGTTAACAATGCATCATTGTACCTTATGCTATTACGAATTTCTAGATGTTTAGGAAATAGAAGAAATGGAGCTCCATTTATAACATCTCATATCTTCCATGATTCCAAATTTCAAATTCTCCATGTAACGTCGGCTATTTCTATTTTTGATCATGTTGTATTGGGTTAGTTAAGGTATTCTGATATATTTGTAAATGAACATGAATGATTCTAGGTACTTTTGGTTTTTGTCAAGATTTCCTATGAGGAAGATACTTCCTTTTTATGATAGGTAATAGCATTTCCAATTTCTTTTTTATCAATACATTTATGGACAGTAACAAGTATATTCAATCAATGAATATAACATTTTTTTTTTTAGGAAAAAAAATGTTAGAACTAAAAATATAATAACGTCAATATTTTAAATGACCTTTAAAATATAAATTTGATGCAAAGAATCCACCCCCTTTTTCGTCAGAGTACATACATAGTGTAAATTTGATCTCTTACACAATATTGGGATCATAGTTTCTCTAAAAATGATTATGTAGAATAAACAACCCATATTTCTCCGCACAGAGCAATGCTACAACCACTAGGGTTGCACATCTATCACCATCTACTCTTTTTTCATACACCAATAGAATACAATCTGGTGCTAAACACCTGCAACAAAACAACAATCCACAGTCTGAGAGCTAAGACTTGTACAATGCTTTCCAAAATGTTAGAAGTTTAGCAACATCTCCATTTCCTCTTCATCACAACATTACCCTAAAAGTTAGGCCACTCAACCCTGCAACCAATTGTTATTTTGTAAAACAAGGAATGATCCCTCATATGTTGACTTCTCACATCTACATAGACCCTCTTCTATGTGATGTAGACAAATTATGTGACCATATAGGAAATATATATGTTCAGGTTTATACTCAAACAACAATGCTCATCCTCAAAAGCATAATACAATATATGTGTCTCTTTCTTCATCACCACAAGAACTAGTCAGGATATCCTCAACCATGCATCCCCTACATAAAATCAATCTGAGTCACATCCAACCATCTAAGACATCACAATTCCCTTTTTCATGCAGTGTACAAGTTCCTTTAGAGTATCCAACCACTCATGCTCAAAACCACACAACATGGAGTCACATGCTGACATGTTACACCTGTCTTGACTCAATCCACAACCACGCGTAAACTACCTTAGTCAAAGATTTTTGTCAAAGTAATCACTTTATTCACAAATTATCATAGACATACCTTCAATATCATTACTCTTTCCATATCACCTCTCATTCAACAGTCTTTAATTCTTCTAACATTCTTCTGCAATATGTCTTCTTCCTCTAGAATTTTGAAACCTTCTCTATCAAAAACATGTTCATCATCTTCCTCTTTCTTTAGTGCTGCAAGTTTTTCCATCTTCAAATCAGTGGCTTCACTCATGCTTCCTCCCAAGTCACTTATCTTCATGGAATCATCTTCTACTCAGGCTTTCTCTTCAAACATTTGCATCATTTGCAACCTCTATGATTTACCATTGTTGTAATCTCTGCAAATTCTTTTTATTTCTCATCATCATTCTATTGCATATTCTTTTGATGATATTCATATCTCATACTCAGCCAAGCACATTCACTTCATATACAATTGTAACATATTAAGGGAAAATAAAGAATTCCATATTCACTCCCTCCTTTTCTTCGCTACATCTAGCACACACCACATGTTCCTCTATCATCCACTGTTTTCATTTTTTTCAGGTCTATTCATTCTCATTTCCTTTGGATTCAAGTCCACTCTAAATATCTAGCCACCTTTTATCCACAACACATTCCCAATACTACCAATATGTTCCTTGGAACATATGAGCCTAGTCTCTAGTCCAGGAAACCTTTTTACTGCATTTGATCTTGCAACCTACTCATGTGGTTAGAAAACTTCAAACCACACACTAAAGGATCATTTTAAGTGACTATGATTTCATCTTAAGATAACATTCATGGATAGATGCCACCAAAACTACCATCTCATTCAATCACGAATGACCCACACTGTCTTTTTCATCTCAAGATAATAGTCATGGATAACTTCCACCACAACTACCATCTATCTCTAGAAACAAATGATCTTAGAGACTATATTCCTTCTCAGTAACAACCTTTTTTACTTCATGTAGCTTTATATTCTTGACTATCTACAACATCAATATTTCTCTTTAACAATTTCACTCTTACATCTGGTCCTTTATCTCATGCATCTTCTTTGATTATGAAATTCTAATTTTGAATTTGATACCATTACATCATCTCCAATCCTTCTAACTCTTGGTTCCTGCACCTCCTCCCTGACTTGATCATATTCATGGAGAAATCCTCAAGAGTTGTCTTATGTCCCTCAACCAAACTACCATTCATAGGCCTTTCGTCTAGCACTACCTCCCATAACTCTTCTTCCATAAAGGAAAAGATGAAAAAACATTCTCCTAGGTCTTATTGATACCACGGTTACATAATAACACTATCAAGAAACCAATCCTCAGGAACATAACCAATCCTCATGAGCATAATTAGCTCTCATACTCTTGCAAATTATTTCATCTGAGAGTTGTAGCTAACTCGATCTACTCTTGCAGATTCTTCCATCCTAGAGCTAAAGCTAGCTCTAATACCACATAATACAGAGAACATACACCCCTTTAATACCCTCAGGGTTGATCCCTAGTTGTAAATTGTTGACGCTTGAATCCTTAAGGAATGAAATGAAAACCTCACAAGCATGTGAATCCTCCTGCGTTTTTATAGAGGTGGTAATCCTCTTTGTTTTATGATGTTCTTTGATACTCTAGATTTCCAAAATGATATAGGACTTCGAGAAATTCCACTATTATACTAAAATAAATATAAAAGTTGTAGAAAAATAAAAATGTTTTATTTTAAAGATAATTCCTGAGAGATGACCATGAACCTCATACATCACACATTTGAAAATATAAGCAAAATTTCCTCACATCCATCATAGAGAAAATAAAGATTTCTGATCACACATAAAAATAAAAGAAGATGATCCATACGCATAATATAACTTTGATAGAGTAAACACTTGTATAGCTAAAAGGAAGAAAATGATAGACCAATTTAAAATATTTTATACTCAAAACTTAGAGTTATAAAACACCGTCAAAACTAATCAAGACTTAGTTCTCTTGAGATTTCTAAAAAAGTATTAAGTTCTATTACAATGCTTTGAAATTAAAATGCTTTTGTCCAGAGGACTGGGATTAGGGTTCCCACATACCATAAAAGAAAATATAAATAGGAAATAGATTGTGGAGAGAAGAAGGTGGGCAGAGGCAAAGTAGAAAGACCTCGAAGGAAGACAAAAAGGAAATTATCAGATTTTAGTTAGACATTTCTAATCAAAGAAGTGGAATAACTGGATGAAAAATGATAAAGAAAGAAGAATGTGATCAACATGAATTTACTATGATGGTATCTAACGTCTCTCACTTTTTCTTTGTTGTCCTTTTATTTTCCTCATTGACAGTTACAGGAACTATCTCAACCGTCGTTTCTTGTCCCTCTTTAGTTAACTTATTGATTTCCCTATTAAACCAATCCTCAATGTAATTCTTCATTGGCGCAACATTTATCTCATGTCTAATTTTGATATTAAACAATTCACCTTTTAAATCTCTTAGGTCATGATAAATACCATGGATTGATTCCTCAATATCTTGATTTTTCATAGAATAATCGATAAGACAATTATCTATCTCCTCTTCATCATATTCAATTATTCCATTAAATTTCTCAGCCGATAATCCCTTCAATATCTCCACATGTTCATTAAATTGGTGCCTTGTCATAAACATTGAGTTGAAGATCAATTTAGGATCTTGCACCTCACTAGTGCTTCCTGCTAAATCTTTTTATTTGAGCCTTATGAATAATTATTCTCTTTTCACCATAGCTTCATTGCATGCTTGAACAATGTTTCTCAAATTCTTTATCTTTTCTTTCCAACAAGCATTCAATTGTTTGATCCAACTAGGAGAAGGAAGATCTTCTCCGCTCCTATTTACTTCTGTCATGTTTGATACTTTTATCCCAAATGGTAAAACAACATCTGTGTAAAATCCTCCTTCATTCTTAAAATCTGCTTGGAGATATTCATGAAATGCATGTACTCTTGAACCAAAAGAAACAATGTTTTTAGATACTTTCCAGGCCTCTATTATCAATGACATTATATTTTTAATATTTTTCTCAACATAATTTCGAACTGCTATAAGAAAACCTGATGATCCCTTTAACTTGATACCAGGTGTAGTTGGTTTTATCATTTTCAAAGGAATGACCAAGATGGGAAGAGGCATCAAGGCAGTCTCCAATTATTTGATCTTTTCCTTTAATCTAGCATTCTCATCCTCTAAACCATCAATAGAATCATCAAGTGCGTCCCCGGTTGCCTTATGAATTTTGGAAATCTAGGACGATCGCATATATTTTAGTTTGACCTCCGAGCGGGCTTTTCCTTTCTTATTTTTTTGGTCAATTCTTTCCATGATCAGATTTTTAGATTCTCTTTCAAAAACAATGCTCTGAAAAGTGAAGGATTCTTCTTCACTAAAGGTTTCATCCCCAATAACTTTCAGTACATAATATGGCTAAGAAATATTCTCTTGTTGTTCTATTGCAAGAAATGTTTTTCAATGTCTGCTTCTAGTTCCATATCTTCCAAGGAGAAGCTTTGGATATCATTTTCTATAATATTATTTTCTTCCTCTTGCACTGGGGTTTTTCTCTTCTTTCTCATGGGAAATTTGTGTGAAATTTCAAATTTTCCAAAGGGAGGATTCTTGTCTCCCCCTCCACTGGAACTATATTGGAAATATTGAGAGGGGGGTGAATCAATATTTAGAGCAATTAGTATTTTTGAACTTGAACTTCAATCATATCATGTATTCAATTTATATCCAATCAGAAATGAAGATTGTCCAATGAACAATGAATAATAGTATGAGAGATACACCAATACACCATGCACAATATATAAGAAGTAATCATGTATTATTGTTCAAAGGAAGTAATGACTTCCAAAGGTAGCTACAAATTCCAAATATAAAGGGAGGGATAAAACTCCAAAAGGAAGAGACAATCCTCCAATATCAAGAGAGGGTTGACCTCTCCATCCTTTTCCCTTCCTTCAACCCAAGAATATATGAGAGATAATAAAAATTTACATTAAATTATCACCATCAACCAACCATCACATAGAACCTGATAATGCTTCTTGAGACTTCTTCAACTTCTGCAATTCTTCACTTCTCGGAATACTCTAA
The DNA here is from genome assembly GCA_000966675.3 of Picea glauca. Taxonomy (NCBI): domain Eukaryota; kingdom Viridiplantae; phylum Streptophyta; class Pinopsida; order Pinales; family Pinaceae; genus Picea; species Picea glauca. The sequence goes on from JZKD02S2074581.1 coordinate 817,845, forward strand.
TCCTATATATAATATTACTCAATGTATTCTCTAAAACTCCTCCAAGTTTCACTCCTTGAATCCTCCTAGAAAACGAGTTATAGAGAAAATGGTAGACCTTATTCAATTCTGGTTTATTCAGGAGAGAGAACTTGTACAGAATTCCCCGCACTCAATATTTAACATCAGATTCTAAAATTCATAAACAAGAAACAACAACCCGTACTATTTCCAATGAAATTGGTCTCACTTCATTTGGATTCTCTATGAAGACGTTATGATTTTTTTACCCGGAACACATGTTTATGACTATTTTCGGGACTAGTCAAAAACCCTATCTTCATCAGAGTGTATCTCCCAAATTATAGCGAATATAGAGATGAATTTTTTACCACAGGTACCTATATATGTCTTCTCAATAGCCTCTTGATTTCACCATATGAATCATTCTAGAAACAAAGTTATAGCGAAAAGGGTAAGATGACCTATAAATAACATACCTTAGAACACATCACCAAAAGACTTCATCCTCCCTTGAAATTCGACCTTCTTTACTTCATATTTCCTCAGAAATTCGACTTATATCTCATTTTTCATTAATAAACTTGTTTGTGCTTAAAAATGAATGTATAATAAGATGTATTTATACCCTTTATCTCACTTCATTTTAACATTAGGTCTGACATGTAGTTTCTTCTTCAATTCACATTGTCATCTTCAAAAATTCATTTCTCCTCAATTGTGAGAATCCACGTGCCATGCCACATACACCATAAGCGACATGACTTATACTATCCATTCATGGGTTTTGTATCTTCATTTTTAATTTCATTCATGTCTATCTACTTCGATCAACTGTGGGGTCCAAAATCCAATGGCTAGGATTAACATCAATGACAACAACCAATCTTCCAACAATCTCCCCCTTTGTCATTGATGGAAACACCCATTCTCCCCCTCTCATCATGATCCCAATTTATTTCCCCCTTTGACATCAATGGAAAAGGGTGGGGCTGCTCCCCCTGAGTTCAATGGTATAAAGTGACATTCTTCTTTGGGGTTTCTCCCCCAGAACATGTGGCACTCAATAATACTTCATCCTTATTTTTGTTCTTTGGGACTTTTTCTTCCTTGGAATCCTTTTGTGTGGCTTTTGTCTTCTCTCTCTTCTTCATGTCTAGTATGTATGTGTTGTTTGGTCTTCTTTTTGCAGTTGCAACCAATCTTCCTGAGTTCTTTTCTCTGATTTTACATTTTTGAGAGTCAAACGTAAGAGTGTATCCTTCATCAAATATTTTGTTGACACTGAGGAGATTATGCTTTAGATCTTCAACCAATAAGACTTTTCCTGCTTTTACATTTTCACTTCCAATATTTATAGTTCCTTTTCCAATTATTCTGGTATATGAGCCATCTCCAAATGCAACATTTCTACCCTTTTTCTTCAAGCTGACAAATTTTCTTTGATCTCCAGTCATATGAGATGAGCACCCATTGTCTATGAACCATTCATCTTCTTCTTTGCATTCTTTAGCGACCAATGTTATTCAACAGTTTTCATTGTGTGGAATATCTTTCCTTTTCCATGTTGTAGTTGGTATAGGGACATTTGTCATATGATTATCTTCCTTCGTCTCTCTGCAATCTCGTGCTTTGTGACTAAGATTATTGCACTTGTAGCATACAATATTTTGATCCATTAATGGGTCAAATGGATTATAATTTATATTGATAGGTCTATGAACATTTCCATATCTACTATTTGCACCATTCATGTAGCTTGCATAGTTATTCCTTTCATTTATTCTATAATTGATTTCCTTGTGTCCAAAATTTCCACAAGTATAACAATGTCCAAGAAATAAATTTTGATACCTGGGAGTGAGTGATATTCTTTGTGGTGTGGTCCATATGGGTTCACAATCTATTCTTTCGTAGTTTCCTTCATAATGATTGCTTTCATACTTGATGGGAGAGGATCTTCTTGATGTCTCATTCCTTCTAAATTCTAGTATTTTGACTTGTTGTTCAACTTGCTCTGGAGTGTTGGCTTCATCACTTTCATATTCATTCTCTTGTTTTGTTGTCTTTAAAATATCATTGTATCCTAGTCTTGTCTTATCGTTTGGAGATCTTTGACTGCTAAGGATCTCATCTAATTTTTCAATGTTTTTTTTTAACTTCTTCAACTTTTCTATTGTCAATAGTAGCTCCCCTTTTGTGTGATCCAATTCTTCTTTCAATTTCTCATAATATTCTAATTGTTCCTTCAAGCTATCAATGGTCTTTTCAAGCTTGTAATGATCTTCTTCATAACTACTCAATTCACCTTTTAGTATTATTTTTGTGTTTCTAAGCTTTCTATTTTCAATTTCAACATGCTTCAACTTTCAAGATTCTCATCTTCTTGTTCACTCTTTACATTGTCTTTGTATCCACAAAATGAATCAAGGTTGGTTTCTTCATCTGAATCTTCTTCATAAATGATTTCTTCTTTTTTAGAACTCTTGTGATCATCATCCTGGGTTTCTTGGGTTATATAGAGGACTTCTCCTCCATCATTATCTTATTCATCACTCTCATCTAAGGAGATGTCATCATCCTTGGAGTAGAAGCTATTTTTACTGTTGAGACTTCTCTTTTTATAGTAGCATTTTTCAGAAATATGTCCTATTCTACCACAGTTAAAGAATTTGAGAGGAGACTTACTTTTGTATTTTCCAATTCCCTTCTGGAGCCTTCTTACGAAATTTGTTATTTCTTCATCAAGGTCATTATCCTTGTATTTTGTCTTATTTATGGATTTAAAGGCTACTTAATTATTTGGCTGGTCACTTTCTGTACCTATTCTCATTTCATATGCTATAAGTGTTATCAGACTAATCAGTAAGTGCAGACACAAATAGATCTACCTAACTTCTACAGGAAACTATAACAAAACAAGACAGAATACACACTTCACCTTAAACTTCATCGTCATATAAACTATTTTAGAGAGGTACAAGTGACATACCTTTTAAACGACGGTTGATCCTCACTGGTGTCATCCTTGTATCTCCTTCTTTGAGTTTGCAGAATGGTGATCCTGTCTAAGAAGAACAAACCAACAAAGAGGGAAAACAAAGATATATATATTCCAATGAATTCTATGTGAAAGAGAGATGGATGAGGAGAATAGGATGATCCCACTAAATCAGAGAAGCGATTAAGATCCAAACCAATTGGAGGCCACCCCATATTCTAGAATATTCCCTTCTAGAACATTCTTGAATTTTGACTTTTCCTTTGCTTTAAGCATCTTCGCATCCTATGCACAAGAAGCATGCGATGAAGTCACAGTCCAATTCTAGGGTAGAGTGCGACGATTAGGCATCATCGCACCCCATGCATATGGCAGGGTGTGACAACCTTCCTTGTTATGGTTTTTGAAAGAGGAAACCAAGCCACTTTTCTCATGGAGAAAGTCTCTTTTAATATTTTTAGGGAACATGAACTCATGTTGTCAGTTGATCACTAAGGTGACCAAAATAATGTGTAACAATAAGAGACCCATGTAATTCATCCATTGTCATTTTGGTCAAGTCCCTAGTTTCTTTAATGGCAGAGTGTAACACCCTGTTTCCCCCAGTCTGTAAAAATAACTATATTGGCCAAGATCTATGGAAAACTCAAAGATGTGAATGTTTGATTTGACGGACCTTTGTATAAAAGGTCGATGAGTGTAAATTATGTTATGAATGTGTGTTGCGTGACTACTGGGAGGGGGATGTGCTAAAAGAGATCACGATGGCTAATGAGAGGTGGTGGAGGGACCTAGAATGGTTGCGTTAACTTCCACCGAGCCAGTACTGTACTGGTTTATACTTGCTCGCAAACCAAAGCAGCTCTCTGATCTTGGAATGGATTTCCTGTCAGATTGGTAGGTGGGGAGGTTCATCAAGAGTTAATGAGGGGATGGGGGTGAACTTCCCATCTGTGATATCCCTCAGACCTGACCACGGACGGAGGAATTCGCGCCACACGCAACCTTGCAGACAGAAATTGGCAAGAGAGGAAATGTGGTAGGAGAGAGAGTAGTGCGCGTGATAGGGATTGCAAAAGAGATTGGAGACACCCTGCAAATGCAGGAGTTCTGAATACCAGGAGAAGGAGAGTAAACTTCGTCCTGGATTATTTTCCTTCATCAGGAGAAGGAGAGTAACCTTCATCCTTGATTTTTGTAGAGATGGAAGTAGGAGACTGAACCTCAAAGCATCGTGGTCTAGCTCGGGGGTGGCTAGTGGTAAATCCATTTGGAGTCACTGAGCCTATGGTTGGGTGGAAACGAGCACCCCTCTCAGCAGTTGCATCACACCTGATAGATCTGATAAGTGTTTTATACCTTGTATTTCAATCTAAATATCATGAATACATGCTTATGTTTATATGCCCCTAATAATTTCTGTGTAGAATGATTGCCTAGTGTGTTAGACTGGAAATAAGGGATGTCTGTGTATGCTTACATGCCATAATCAGTTTCTGTACAAAGGATTAAGGTTGGGGCATGAATTCTCTCCACTGAGAATCATCTTGTTTGCTTAACTCTCGTAATTTTTCGTGAAGGAGAAGTTGAATTTCTTGATTCAAGCTCAAAAGGGATAGCGAGCCCAATTATAGAAAGAGAGAATACCCTATCATTTGGTAGACGAACGTTCGAAATCCTTACGGGAGTACCCAATATCTTTTGAGACCAATGTATCTAGAGAAGGAGCGTAGGCCTTAACACCTTGACCCTATCAGCCTTTGCAAGTGGCGATGGGATCCAGGACCATACATCCAATGATCTGACGGAGCCCTATTGACAATCGATCTTAGCCTTTGTATAGGAAGGAGAGTAGCATTTCGCTGACTCGCGACTTGGAGTGGTCAAGGGTAGGGCTGCATGAACTCATGATTCATGAGATCACGACATGATCATGACCATTGGATCCAAGGCAGATGAGAACCGTTGGATCAGAACTTTCATGGTTATCACCTATCGGGGGTTTGAAACTTGAGGGAGTTCCTTTTTTATTATAGAAGTCGCGAAGTGTCGGGCATCGAGGGCTCATGCAAACATGTGACCCATCCGTAAGTGGGGACCACATGGTTGATAGGTGGCGTAACAACAAGCACCCAAAGAAAGGTGGGAACGGGTGACAGGTGATGGACACATGTCGCCTGGGAAAGAGTCAACCCATTGTTGACTTATTGTATCTCAGGAACTCACGAAGGAGGAGCATGAGGGCTCAACACTCCAACTCGCGAAGTCGTGAGATGCGAGTAGCGCTAGTATTTAGCCTAGGAAGCGGGTGATCGGTGGTGGACACGTGTCACACTGGGAAAGAATCAACCCACTGTTGACTTATCGTGGCTTGGGGTTTCGTAGGATGAAGAAGTTGCACCTTGATCGCTAAGGTTGCGAAACGTCGAGAGCCGAGGTCTTGTGCGATGGGCGGCGACGACACAACTCATGAGCAGAGTATAGTGGGGTTGACAAGTGGCATGTGCACGTTGTTTTGGCAGAGTCCATGCAACACTGACCTCTCGCATCTCAAGGATTCGCGAAGGAAGAGCACGAGAGCTCAACACCTCAACTGGAGAGGTTGTGAGTGGTGCTATTGTTTGGCCTAGCCTACGGTTACATGTAGCAGGCACTAGTGAGGAGGGAGCCATACCCATATAGCATCTTGGGTATCAGTGTTTGGAGAAATGGGAGTCGAGAGTCTTGATTCCTAACTCGCAAGTTGCGAAAGGCACTTGTGCTAAAGCCAACTTGTGGTCGTATGGAGGAGGATAAGGAAAGAGAGGGTCTGCACTAGGCCCCATAGAAGTCTCGAGGATTCTATTCCTTGAAGAAAAAGATGAAAAATCTAAGTTGTTGTAGTGGGTGTGTGACAAATTGGTATTAGAGCATGGTTACAACACTTGGCCTGCTTGGTCTCATGAATGAGTTGCGCAGAAACTCCATTTGAAGTACTCATAAAAGGAGTAACCCTCTATGTTAACCCTCTTTAGCAAAAGCGGAAGTTAAGAATGAAAATTCCTATTGTGTGTATGCGTTTGAAAAATATGAATTATGCACTGATTGTGAATGAATATAATGTTGACTAACAATAAGTGTTTTTCTTGCACAAGTGGATGATCAACCACGGGAAACTGCATACGCATAGAATGGTGACGCACCATGAAGTGGGGGATGGTTCCCACAACAGAGATGAAGAGTCTGACAAAAGGAGAGCGGTAGAGACCCCTCTCGATCTAGCTGAGACTGTGAGAAGCCTCATGGTCGAACTATAGAGCTATAAGGCTGACAACAAGAGGTTGATAAAAGAGCAAGAGAAACAGTCAAAAATTAATGCAGTCTTGTTGCAGAGTTTATCTGACATACAAAGACAACTGCAGCATGAACCTGACACCATTCACATAGACCGACGATGGACAAAAAAAATTTGAAGTCCACCTGAGATACAAGAACGTGGTCTTTTAAGTGGCCACACTGGGAAGAGCACCTTGAGAAAGGTCCACCCCAGAGATAAGGGACAAGAGTCGAATGAGTCCTCTGGAAAGGAAACTGGCGACTCAGAGGGATCTTCTAGTAGCAGGACTAGTTCTTATTCCCGAAGAAAACGAAAGAAGCGAAAGCATCCCAAAAGTCATAATCTTGAAGAATTCAAGAAGGCCAAACCACCCTCTTTCGACGGTGAAATAAAGAAGGGGGAGGAAGTGGAGGCTTGGTTGCTTGGACTAAAGAAGTATTTTAGAGTCCATGACTTCTCAAAAAACTTGAAGGCCCGAGTAGCCACTTTCAACTTGAATGGAAAGGCTTCCATTTGGTGGGAAGACCTTAAAAATGTAAAAGGGATTCACGAAGAGGACCTATCTTGGGAACAGTTTGAGAAATACTTCAGAAAGAAGTATCTGTCGAAAAATTATTTTGACAAAAGGACTAAAGAATTCTATGAACTCAAATTGGGGCAACGCACCATAGAGGAATATGTCAGCAGATTCCTTGAATTGTTGAGGTACATACCCTATATAAAATAAGAGAAGGAAAAGGTGCAACGATTCATCAGTGGACTACCTAAGGACTATCAGAACAAGATTGAGTTTGATGAGACAAAGAGCCTAGAAGACACTATCCGAAAGTCAAGATATTGTTACGAACAACTGGGGCATCGGACAAAACCTCGCAAAAATTGGAATCAGAAGAATAGTTCAGGATTCTAGAAAAAGGGGTTTAAATCCCCAAGATTTAAAAACTATAAGGACTCAAGGATGAGCTTCTCAACCCGAAGTGTACACCAGAAAAATTTCCCCTCCCAGAGCGGAAATAAACCTTCTGGATCTACCCCGGGAAAGATTGATAACCCAAAGAGAGAACCCTTGAAATGGTGGGGTTGCGGAGAAGAACATCTACTGAGGAACTGCCCGCACCAACAACAGAACAATCAGAGAATTTACAACATTCAATAAGCTACCACCGTCAATGACGTGGCCAGGAGTGTGCTGCAAATTTATGCAGCCTTGGATAATAAACAAGTTAACCACCAAGCTTCAGTGGTGGAGATGGAAGGTATGATCACCAACCATCTAGTGTCTATTCTAATTGATGCTGGTTCAAATTTGAGTTATATAGCTCCTAAGGCTATTGATAAGTGTAAATTACAACCACATAAACACGCCAAGCCATGGTTGGTACAGTTAGCCACTGGCACCAAAAGAAAGGTAGAGGAGGTCATACTAGCTTGCCAATTCACTATGGGTGAATTCCCCAGCCAAGCAACCCTTAACATACTACCTCTAGGATCATATGACCTGTTGATTGGAATGGACTGGCTAGCCACATATACATCTAGACTAGACTGTTACCATAAAACTTTAGAATGTGTAGGTGAATAAGGAAGAAGGATAACCCTTCGAGGGATCCAAAAACCTGTCTCGGTGAGATGAATATCAACCCTTCAAATGAGAAAGTATTGCAGAAAGGGATGTATACTTTATGCGATACAGGTGTTGGAATCAGTTGAAGATGACAAACCAAGCCTCGAAGACCACCCCACACTAAGAGAATATAGAGATCTATTTCTGGAAGAGGTACTGGGTCTACCTCCGAGAAGGGACATTGACTTCTCGATAGAACTAGCACCGGGAGTGGTGCCAGTGTCTAGGACACCCTATAGGATGAGCACACCCGAGCTAGTTGATCATAAATTACAATTGAAAGAAATGATTGACAAAGGATATATCCGGCCCAACGTGTCTCCATGGGGAGCACCAGTTCTGTTTGTAAAGAAGAAAGATGGTACCCTCCGACTATGCATAGATTATAGACAACTAAACAAGGTAACCATAAAGATCAAGTACCCCTTACCCAGGATCGATGACCTGTTCAATCAATTGGGAGGTGCTTCCATCTTCTCAAAGATTGACTTGAGATATGGATACCATCAAGTCCGAATCAAGGGTGAAGACATCCACAAAACTGCCTTCAGGACGAGATATGGTCACTATGAGTTTGTGGTAGTACCATTCGGATTAACCAATGCCCCTGTCACTTTTATGCGCTTGATGAACAATGTGCTCAACAAATTCCTAGACAAATTTGTATTGGTTTTTATTGATGATATATTAATTTACTCCAAGAATAGAGAGGAACATGAGGACCATCCTAAACTTGTGCTTCAAGTGTTAGGAGAACATCAACACTATGCCAAATTTAGCAAGTGCGACTTTTTCCAGAAGTAAATACATTACTTGGGCCATGTCATATCTGAAGAAGGAGTAGCAGTAGACCCTGACAAGACTAGGTC
>JZKD02S2074581.1:847469-863213 GCA_000966675.3 Picea glauca
AAGGATATGTAATTCTGATTCAAACTGGAGCAGAATTGGTGTTTTGTCATAGCTTTTGCTTTTCAATATATCAACACTTTGTTCCATGTTTCGTATATCATCTTGTTTATGGTTTAGTATTACTTTGTTATCTAAATCAAATGCAAATGATATAATTTATTTACTGTTATACATATCTTGTTGCTTCCAAATAGATAAAAGACATAGCAGTTATAGATTCATTTGGTGAATGGTAGCTTTGTCTTCTTCATAAATTGAATTGTTATATATAAATTTGCTGCATAATAGGTTTCCCTTTTGCAAAAATTTATAATCAGAAAATTGTTATGATTTTCTTTTATGTCTTGTTTGTCCTGTAACATACTTCAAGAAGCAGCATAGATGATCCTTTGCGAGAAGCTTAAGGGCTAAACGGTGTGAATTTCTTCCTCCAACCAACTTAAGAAGTCATCATACACAGGGCAGACTTGGAGCGTTTCCAGGTCAATTAGATTTAGTTTATTGTTTTTATTTAGTTTAATTTAGATAGAAGTTTAAATTAAATTTATATTAGATCATTTAATTTCAGTAATCTTTATTTCTTTTTCATAAAATATAAAAATCAAAAGAGTTATTCTTGGCTGTCCTAAGGCAGCAAACACATGAGTTTTGCAGGTTTTGTTCAAATCTGTAGTTTTGTTTATAATGTACATTTGTGGATAAGAAATAATATTATAACTGATAATTAGGTAGTTGATTTGAGTTATTATAATCTTAGTTAGTATCTTGTATATATAATAGTTAGTAGTAGTTAGATTAGTGTAGTTAGTTTAGTTTGTTTTATTAGTTTCTAGTTTCCTTTACTTTAGTTAGATTTCTTAGCTCAGATCATTTCTCTTTGGTTTTCATAGAAGACCTTAGAGCGGCCAACGGAGCCATTAAACTTGTCAGGGTGGTCCATTCCAAACGGCTTGGGTTATTTAGACAACCCCGGACCGGTTCCACTCTCCCAGTTGACGGACGGTCATTTTCTCCCGTCAACAAGAGATGAGCAGGTGCATGCACTAGGGAAAATGGGTGCAGGATGGGACCCACCCATCCCTGTGACAAGTAACAAGGTGCCAAATGGATAGCCAACATTGTGGGGCCCTAAAGCTAAGGGAATGCATGTCATGTGGAGGTGGGAGAAGGAGAAACAATAAACATAAGGCATTGCAAGTTGATGATCCAAGGCCAGGTGGGCCAAGAGGATGAAATGAAATCATCTAGGGGTGCCATGTAGACCTATCATTCTAAATAAACATCCTAGTTAGCATAAATCAACTAAATTTCTCAGAAAAATATAATGATTTTGCAGGGGATAATATTGCAGGGCATTTTTTAAGGCCTAAACAACATTTTTAGGAAATCAAAAAGCACGAACAAAAAAGTGTACATTTAGCACATTGTGTATTTTTATCTCAAATTAAAGAGCTCGAAGAGAGCTTTCCAATGATCTATCTTGGGCACAAAACGAAGCTTGTATGAGGAAGTTATAGGATAAACATTGCAAAGAAATATTTAGGTACGAGTTCACTTCTAGAGGCCATAACTTCCTGCTCATAAGTCATTTTGGGGCATAAGAGAAGTCTATGGAAATATATTGAAACATAGAATAAAGAAATGGAGCCATATTGGAATCATGGGCACCCAAAAGTGCATAGGATGAGAGGGAAGATTCCTATAGCATTTAGTACTAAAAGAGGAAAATAACCAAAACTTAAGCAGGTTGTAACTAGTATCCTGGAGCCCGGATGAAGATGAAAATTGGATAGATTGTTCAAAATGTGGCCATGAAGAAACCAATTGATATTATATTAATCTATGGAAGGAGAAGGTGTAGGGATGCATGAATATATCCAAAATTACACCCGGTTAAAAGGTGTTGAAAAGGAGAAAAGTGGCTATACCCAGATGACTATAACTCTCTGCACATGACTCATAATTGAACAGGAAAGAATTCATTGGAAAGGTCTTGGATAGAATAATTCAAATATGAACCCATAAATGTGAATTGATTAGTATAATTCACAAGAAAACATAAAGAATATTTCTAGTGCACTTAAAGGGAAAAATTGTGCATAATTTTATGGATTTGTTAAATTATTGTGGTTTAACAAATCCTATTACATGCACATTTTGTAGAGTTAAGAGAAAAAATAGAACATATAAGAATGATTAGAGAGATACTAGAGACATGGAATATGCACAGAGAACTTACAGCCATGAAGATGAAGTCAGGGGATTGTAGGTCATCATGGGTAATGTCGGGACATAATCAAATGGGAATGGAGAAGGAAAAGAAGAAAGAATAAATTTGGTAGAGACAATAAAGAGTCTACAAAGAGATGTGTTGAGCTATAAGGCTGATAATGAGAATCTTGTGAGAGCTTAGAAGCAAAAAAATGGCATCAAGATCAGGTTGTTGTAGAGCTTGAACATAATAGAGAAGAAGGTGGATAAGGAGATAGAATCAAGTAAGTCAAAGAGTTATAGATCTCATACCAAAAAGGGAGGATATACAAGTGTTGGTATACATCATCATCATTCACCAAGATGCTCAGTTAAAAGAGAAGAAAGTAGTCCAAGTTTAACTCCTATCAAAAAGCATAAGAGGAGGTCTAGAGTGAATGAATTGTAGGGGAGTTCAAGAATATCAAACCTCCTACCTTCAATGGTGAGCACAAGAAATATGAGGATGCATAGGTTTGGCTATTTTGGATGAGAAAGTATTTTCAGTTGCACAATTATTCCTCACAGGAAGAAGGAAGAATTTCAAATTACTAGCTAAAGGGAAAAACATCAATGTGGTTGGACCAACTCATGAAAGTACAACACATTGATGAGAAGAATATCACTTGGAGGCAGTTCAAAAAGTATTTTCACAAGAAATGTGTGTCCAAGCGTTATTATGATAGGAATATGAAATATTTTTTTTAACACAAGCTAGTTGGAATACTGAGAGGGGGGGTTTGAATTAGTATGAGGACTTTTACCACTTTTAGCCATAATATATATGCATTAACTTTATCAACAATATATAATCAATGTATAATGAGTGTATAAACATAATAAACATCACATCAACATCACATCAAATACACAATACACCAAAATTTACGTGGAAACCCAAATGGGAGAAAACCAAACAATGCTTTCTTATATATCAAAGAATACCTTCATTGGAAGCACCAACTTCCCATTTCTCCAGCTTCAAATGGAAGGAGGCTATGATCCCCTATTTGTAGGTTTCAACCTGAAGGAGGCTCCCACTCCCTCTATTCTTCAACACAAACCAAAAGGAGGCTACAACCCCCTTTCCTTACCCCATCCTGCGACCCTGAAATATAAGTGTAGACCAACTGTCACTACCACAATCACTTCCACTGTCACTATCACTGTCACCGTCACTTCCACTTTCAGTGTTAACCCGTCACATCAACCTATCACTAAAAAACCTATCCAACCTGTCATTGTCACTGATACTCAACTAGATCCTCTCACATGGATCATATACCAATGACACCCCTCAACTAGACGTCCAATATCACCAAAACATGCCTTGACCAAGAATGTACAAACCATCAACCTATACCATACCAAGCATCAACCATGTACCACAACCTATATGACAACACATGCATCAACACTTGTACAACAACAAGTGCATCAATCATGCACCAACACTTGTGCCATGTACCTCAACCATTAACCATGTTCCTCAACCATCGACCATGTACATCAACCATCAACCATGTACAACAATCATCAATTGTGTACCAAAATATGCTTCAATGTATAAACCAAAACCTCAAGCATGCATCATAATCAACCAAGATCATATACCAAGTATATGCCTCTAGTATATTCCAATATCACAAAGATGTGCCTCTAACAATGAACCCTAACAACCATATACAATGTACCAAGGATACATCTCAAGAATAACACCAAATCATTAACCTCAACCATATGCAACCATAAACCAAAAGGGGCCTCCACGATATGCCTAAAGCATGTGTTGTACCATCCATGAAACAGATCTAATGAACTATCACATCAACCATTTATAAAACCCTCATTGTTATGCAACCTCAACTTGTACCAATATCTTCAACAATATAACTACACCAAACTACCTCAAACATGTACCATATGACATGCTTCACAGATGTAACACACGATATGTCATAAACCATGTACTAAACAAGTACCAAAACTCTCAATATGTACATCAAGAATAAACCATAATCTCGAAAATATCACAAAGCCATGCCACCAATATGAGACATAACATAACCAAGATATAACCCTAAAAAATTACACAATGAAATACCTCATAACCTGTGACAACCCTACTACATCACCATACCTTGTTGCAACCTGGAACAAGCATCCCCTTTACTTTACCTCATCCTTGCTACCTCATATTCGCCAATAGATCAAGTGTTCACTGGATAGATATTCAATGAATGTGTGGATGAGAATGAGAGAATATTGATGTGTATTTATACTCTTCCATTTAACTGATTTTCAACCACTTTACCCTTAATTAATTTCTTGTTACCTTTGTTTTACCCTTTAACTATTTTACCCTTTTTCCTAATTTTAGGGTCTGTTGTGCCCGCACAACAACCTCCCAATTTTTTTGCCTTAGCCTCTATCCAAGATAAGAAATTGGGGCCCCCTTTAATTCTTCCAATTGGAACCCTCGCATTCTCTCCCTCATGCAAATGGCTACGCCTAAGTTCTCCTCACCCTACCTCTCCTTATCATATCTAGTTCCTCCTTAGATCACTTCTACCTGACAATCCACACTTCTGCAAGTTCCTTCTTCCAGCACTGACACATAGCACATTGAAGAGTGCATCCTTTATTTCACCTCTAAATCGACATGCCATTAATTCCTTCACCAAATCATAAGCCCCTTCCCTTTGAACTTGGCTTATGTGCTAGCATGTTTCTACCAAACCTCACTAACACACATCTTCATCGTCGACAAATTTCGCATGATCAATGTCAACTCACATTTTTTGGTCACATTATTATAATCATCGCACGTACACCTTTCACCAACTAATTCACTTCTACTCGCACCATTGCATCACATAATAATGACGCTCTCTCCCTTTTGCTTCATTACATTGCTTATTGACGGGGTTCACCTCTTCTTCCTAACACACTATCCATTGACAAGTTTTCCACTCTTGTCGTAAATGCATCAATGGAAGGATGTCGACCCCTCATTTTCGTCGAGCACATCGAGGACAATCCACTTCATCTTGCCAATGCTAATCAGGTCAGTGTATCCCACTTTCACCTGGAGGCTTATCTCGTCCCCCTCTCAACTCGAATCTCTTCTTGTTGCGTTCATCAGTCAATGTCCTTACATTTCCAATGACTAAACTCTCCATGCCTATATAGACAATTGATCAATAATTGCTTATCTTACCTAATTCACTTCATATCACAGTCATAATCAAGTTTTAGTGTTCCCAGTGGCTTTCTTCATGCACATGGTACTAATTTGTTTTTTTTTCATTTCATGACATTACAACTAAATATTCATTGTGGAAGCCTCACCTAGAATTAGATGGGTTAATCATAACACCTACAGGTCTTGCGTTGGTTCTGAAATGCACTTTGAAAGAAATTTGGTCCTTTCAGTTCCTGGACAGTGCTAAGCACACTAGACGTCAGTTGGCAGGTTTGGTGGATTTATACCTTTGTGATATTAATACATAACCTCAGTCTTAATGGGGATCAAGAGCCTATACATCACAGATGACCCAACAATTGACGAAATTAAATTTGGATGAAGCGCCAACAAACACGGAACCCAAACTTTCATTAAAAAACGTCTTTAGGTACGATTTTTCAGTGTTTGTCAAAGTGATTTTTTCCTTCAGGAAATAGGCTATTCATATGATTCTCGACGTTACAATTCCAGCAAAATAGACAGAATCAAATTCTAAGGCCCGAAAGTTACAAAACGATCACCAAATATTTCTAGCCTAGTCAACCTCGACACCCACGACTTCGATAGAATGCTTGAATGGCATTTCCAATTATTTTGCTAAAAGTGTATCCCCATTCTTTCCGCAACACAAGAAACATAAAAAAAAATCGATATCGTATGAGCAAGTTATTGGTCTTTAAAATCCTCCAACAACATTAGTACATGTTTGCATTTTTCTAGTTACGCCTCCACGCAAAACTACCCTCATTTAAAGGTTTGTGTTATTCAACTTACATTATTAAATTCAAATATTTTTTATTTAATTTAAATTTAAAACCTTATAAAAAACAAAAAAAATTAAATAAATATTTTAAGAAAAGACAAAATATTAAAATAGGGATTTTAATGCAAAATACATAATTAAAATAAACATCTTATGTGTGGTTGTAAGAACGTGGTGAGTAAAGATGTGTGACCTAGAGGGGAGGGGAGGGCCCATGGCCCACGTACCCCTCCACGTTTCTTCCTTTGGTTTAAAACATAAACACCAATATCCTTAAACGAAGCCTCCAATATACGTGATCGACAGACTTAATATCAAACTCAGCAATAGCTCGGAAGACTTAAGTTCAACTCTAGTGCACATATCGACAGATTTAATATCAAACTCAGCTATAGCTCAAAGGACTTAAGTTTAACTCTAGAGAACATATCTACAAACTTAATTTTAACTTCGTCAACCGTTGAACTTACTACTAAGTCCTTCGAACACACTCGATGCTCAAAGTTCACAATATGGAATGTAGGGAGAAGGGGTGTGACATGCCACCCTCTTTCCCCTTATCCTTAACATTGTTTAAGATGAAAACATGGAGGAAGGCAAGGGCCCATGAGCCCCCCCTTATTTAAATATTTTTTGAAATTTTTTAAATAATAAACCCTAACTTTAAGAAATTGGGTAAGTATAAGAAATGAGATAGAGTGGGTAACTCCATTTTTTTCATTAAATTATTGTTTTTGAATTTTGTCCCTCTTTCATAAATGTGTTTGAAATCACATTCAAACCAAGTGCCTTCACATGAAACTAGGTTCAATGGTTGACATTTAAAGCTCAGATATTCCGCAATACATGCATGGCGATGATACATAGACCAAGACTAGACTTCAAATTTGCAATGACCACTTGTCGAGAGAGCATAGATGAGTGTGCATCAACACAATCATCCAATAAATTTCATAACTCAACTTTCAACTTTCACCTGACAAAGTTCATGACTTGGCCTCCGATGCAAATCATAGGAGTTCCCATCAAATCCTTCGATGTGCATCGAAGGAGTTACCTTCAACTTCTCCAAGCAAGTCGGAGGAGTTAGTATCAACTTCTCTGAGCAAGTCGGAGGAGTTAGTACTAAATCCCTCGATACATAAAAAATTGGCTTTCATAAAATGGTCATAACTTTTGACACGTGTGTCTGTTTTGTGTGTTCTTTATACTGATTGAAATTTATTTCCGAGATATACAACTTTCTAGTTATAGGTTTTGAGAAATTCCTAACTTATTTCCCTATTTTTTTCAAGATGAATATCTGGTACATTGTTGCCAGTCCCGGAAGACGCAACGCCTCAATCATGAGCAGACGAACTAGGGATTGAATCTAGGGAAGTTTAATTGATATTTCAATCATTTAATTCCTCATTTATTTGCATTCAGATGATTATTCTTGATAGTTTATTTGGATTTACACTCATCTAATGTATGTTGAATGTTTTCAGGTACAAAATGAAGGAGGGTCGCACTCAACATTTTCGCGATGAAATCTACAGCTAAAAAACAACGAAGGAGAGACGGCGAAAGTTGTAGCAGTGATGGAGGAGAAACAAAGAAAATCTCATGCAAATGGATGAATAAGAAATCTAGAAACTCCATGACAATCAACTATCAAACTCAGGATGACGAAGATAGCCTCCATGCCCAAGGCTAGTCTTCATGATGCGCAAGGCACATATGGTCAAAATCCATGATGTCCCACCGATGCTAGACGAAAAATTTGAAATGTAGCTACTGTATTCTCCTTCTCATCATTACATAGAGAATAAAGACAAAAGATGGGAAAGCAAAAGGTCATCGGGGGAAGGCAGAAGGCCAAAGGTCATAGAGAACCTCATTATATACTAAAATTGTACCCAAAGAAGAGCCTTTTTTCTCTTCAAACATTGTACACCTCTGAACTACTTTGGGAATATAGAGTCAACTAAAATTGGAGAGTTGTCCTAAGAATTCTCGTGTACTATTGCTGAAACTGTTAATATGGAGAAGCCCTCAGGGCCAACTTTTGACTGAGAAAAAGACTTGCATGGTTGTTTTACTACGAACTATTTCAAGCAGAATGTTTGTTTTTCACATGGGTTGTAAGAGCATGTTTGTTTATGGACTATTCTGATGCAATATATGTATTCTTGTAGTTTTTTCATTCTTTCTTATATTACATGTCCTGAGCGAATGAGTTGCTAATGTATGTGATATAGTGACTTAGATTATTCTGGTTATATATTCATGTGCATGTGTTATCTGAATTTATTTATTCATTTCAACTATCTGGGTGAAGCTATTGGTAGAGTTAGTTTCATGCCACCACTCATTCACTTACATTAATTCACTCCTAGCTAGGATAGGGTAGAATAGAATTAGATTAGGTTTGCATTTAGATAGCCTTCATCTACATCTTTCGTTTGCACAATCACCCATCACTCACCCTCATCAGTGGACTAGGCCGCAACTGGTAGAACCAAACCAACAATGGTTGTCGGGCCAAAATCCAGATGGGTTCCCTATTCCAAACGGTGAGAGGTCTAATTGGGAATTCTTACCAAGGAGAACCCCTTACTGTTGTTGGGTGAATTTAGACCCGTCAACAGAATTGGCACTAGAAGGAGGGTCGTATGACAAGCCTGCCCACGTGGAATCATTTCATTTAAATCTTAATCAAGCCATGGCTCATCTTTGTACCTCTGTATGGGATGACCCTTTAAGTCTTCTGAGACCTACTGAGGGCATTCTAGTTAAGACAGTCAATCTCTTGTCAAACCCAAAATTCGATGGTGAAGGGCATGTCTCTGCATTTACACACCTCAAAATATTTGACATCGCTCAATGAAATCTTAATATTGTACGAGACAATGAAACATGACGATTGTTCATCCTCACATTTGAAGGGAGAATTAAATCCTGGTTTAGGACATTGCTAGCAAAATCAATCCATAGCTGGAAACAATTCATGGAAATGTTTATTGTTGCTCATGAAAATTATGTTTATGATGAACTCATTAATGAACTGGCAGAAATCCGTAGGGTAAGGAATGAATCTGAGAATGATTTATTTTGAAGAGTCATGTAGATTTACTGTAGATTTCCTGAAAGTGATGAACCTCAGGCCAAGAAATATTTGATTGGTTTTCATATCTCGTCTCTATTTCTGAAGAATCCGATCTAAACGATCAATCTATCTCCTATTCACAGAATACATATCCGACCACAAACGATATAGGGGTTATAATATTCAACCAACACTCTGACACAACTACAACAGAATCTCCATAGCCCCAGAGTGTGAACCATGTAATGATCACCCTTTTGAAAATCATGATCATATTCTGGTCTGTGATGAATCTCTTATCGAGGAAATCCCATCATCTTCATAATTTGAAGATCTTCATGCACTGTATACAAATATCTTTGATGATTATCATCCACATGAGTAGCCATCTATTTATCATGCAATACACTCTTCACATTACTATTTTGGTAATGAAATGTTGAATGATATTCCAAATTAGGAATAGTTCCCAACCTTGATTGATGAAACACTAATTTTGAATGACACTTCATCCGGGGTGTATCACCTTGAAACATCTTCGAAATTTCAATTTATGGAACATGTTGAATCACAATCTAATCATAATGATCCTTTTTTTTATGACTACTTTTATGTTCCAGAATTGAGTGTGGGTAGCAAATTATCATTCGTTGATCCTTCACAATCTGATTTTTTTACCTTGATGCACATATGCTAATCATTGCAAATCTAAAATATGCAGAGCACAATGAGTTTGTTGATCATCATGAATAAATTATAGAAAAGGAACAACCCATCACCATGCAAAGCATAGGAAACATTGAGTTAATCCGGGAAATGCTATTGCCTCAACCTACCCTAGAATTACTTGTTATTCCTCAGGGAAAAATTCATCAATCATCCTTGGATGCTATTTCAATGCTCCAACACTCCTCACATGATTTCATTGTTGTCATAGGAGAGGATTTGGAGCTATATTTCACTCAATGTTTCCCTCGAACAATCCACCATTATCTCTCCTCTCAGCATGCAGGGTATGTGAAATTTGAACCCAGGGAGATCTACATCGACACTGAGACACTCAAATTTCTATCGATGATTATGTCAATTTCTTTTTGTCTTACTTCTACCCTTGGGATGAGAAATACCACTCACTCTGAGACTCCCTTACAAAGTATGTTGCATGCAATTTTCATTCACAAACCTCATCAGGTATGTATCTCGTTGTTGATTTTCTTCCAACAATCATATGATGATCATTGTAAATTATATGACATAATTTAAACTTGGTTGGAGGAATCCTGCACATCTTCATTTCCCATGAACAATAATGCTACCAAATTCAATTTTTTGGGTAGACATTTGTGTGATTTAATTCTTCCTATCCTTCATCTATCATTGTGCCATTCTCTGCAATTGACCTTCATTGAACATGCGACCACAGGTTTGGAGTTGCTTGATTGGATTCACTGGCACTATTCTTACACCTAGCTTCCTTTCAGCCAGTGTAGGTTAGGTTAGGACTAGGGTTAGCATAGTTCTTTTACTTCTTTTCTTCTCGCATAAATTAGATATTTGTTTTTATTTCCATCTGAATAACATATGTTTATATTTGTTTTGTTTGCTTCAATAAATACCACAAAATGTCATTATCTTAATTTATAGTTCATGGATATCACTTTAGTTTATTTTCCTTTTCATCAAATTTTTCTTCTTTTGGTGCAATGCTCTTCATTTTGTTTCACTAAAAGTTTGGCTTAATCTTGGCTTTCCCCATCTTCATGAGGAAAGCATGTGCAAGAATTCTCCAAGAAATTCAATTGCAAAATTCACTTGTCTCAACAACATTCACCCTGACATTGATAGTTGGGAATCCAGTTACCCCAAAATGCCAAAAGAACATATGTTGGGGAATGCTTTACAATTCAACCAATATTGAGACTGGAGTGAAGGAATTACATCATTTATTCACATATTTTCTCAAGATTGTGTCTATAGAAAAAAATCATTGAAGTGAGAGTGACTCCCTGATAAGAAGCATCCTTATCCTCAAGGAATAGGTCATTAAGTGTCAGTTTCCTTCTGATAATTCAATCACAATGATATTTAATCTAACGAATATTGATCAATCAAAGGCATCTCAAGCATACTTTTCTAGGACATAATGGTGATCATCATAACTATAGTTATTTTTTTCACAAAAGGAGAAATTCCACCAAACAAACCAACATTCAAGATCAAGCCTACTTTGTCTCCTGGCAACTAGAATGGGTGATACTCATGGCATGATATCATACACCCAGATAGAGTTTGGTTATCATTTTCAGATTACTGTGGTGAGGATTTTTCAGAAATATTTTCCGAAGTTGATCATGGAAATATATATTCATTTGAACAGAAAGACAAGATTCAAGAAAGACACACATCTTAAGAAGGTTGGAACTAATCATGAAACATCAGAACTGTGGTTTACTAAGCATACCATTATGTAACATTAGTTCTAAATCTTGAAAAGTGGAAAGGAAGTGAAAGTCTCACAAGGCCAAATCAAAGAAATTTGATAGACAACAAAGTGGGATTCTGACTAACCCTTGCCCCATTGAAGCACAAGGTTGTACAACTGGACTAGAAGTACTAAGAAAATCTTGATGAGAGGTGTAATTATCAGCCAATGCCAGCATTGAAACCCATCTGAATGAAATATCACGAGTATTAGATTTCACATGGATTAATTGTTTCAAGAGGCTGCAAACTTCTAGTTGGTCGAAATGTGTGAATATCCTCTAAGATGTTGGAAACACTCAATCTATAATCTCTTTACCAATCAACTGCATTTCCTAATTACATATTTTTATCGTATTTCATTTAAAAGGATTGATTTTCACTTGCAGCAAGAAATTGAACCGAATTTATCTCTAACCCTGAATACATCATCTCTCATAATTCAACATTTTTCTACCCTTTCTTTCATCATCATCTTTTCCCTTCAAAGAAGTTCATTTATTTGATTTTGTTTTCTTATGACCTTTGATTATATTTCATGACATACTGACCTCTCGCCTCCGTTTTTTTTTTTCATAGGAAGAACCTTCGCACTGGAAGCAGGAACAAATCAACTTGCATCTCTTTCCTAGATCATGAGCGGAATCAAGGGTTTCTGTTTGAACATGAATCATAACTATCTGAGAATTTTGTGACAATAATTAAACCATGATCGAGCATTAGTGGTCAATCAATGGTTATCCTTGCATATTGGTTGTCGAGCATATCCTATGCAATGGAGGAACCATCCACACACTAAGTAGTTGCTCACGTGAAAGGTGAAGTTTCAAAGTCTAATGGTTGAAAACCAAAAAGGATATCTCTATGTAGCTAGGTGCAACAAATATACAAAAAAATATCAATAGCTGGAAATCATCCCCTATCATGATAAAAAAAAAAGGCCATCACTTTCCCCATCCACCGAATGCTAAACATGCACTAAATAAGTCAAGAAGGAATGGAAAGGAAAGTTTGAACAGATTTGGGGAGATGTAGATATCTCCGCTGAGGCTATGGACGATCGCTCACAGTGGAGCAAGTTCTTTGACCCCATGGTGACTCCATCGGGGCTATGGACACTCTCAAGTAGTGGAGAAACACCTACAATATATATATAGCGCCTAGTGAAAAATATTTATTTATCTCAAATATATATCATCCCCATGATTGAGATACCAACCCGGATCGTCGACGCAGTTTAAGGAAATAAACTTCATCATCATTCATCCTCCATCTGCAATAGACGAGCTCTATTAGTTGATATGAAAGCATCACCAGTGATCCCATCACGATGGAATCATTTAGGTAACTGTTTCGCATTATTCCCATAATTTTTGAACTAAAATGTAAATTTCATGACCCTCTACATTTTTTTCTTATCAGTTAGGAAAGACTAGCAAAGATTCTAGCTTCGCCCAGTGTGTCGCCATTTGTTGTGCCTGCACAACAATCTCCCAATTTTCTTTTCTTAACCTCTATCTAAGACAACAAATTGGGCCCCCGTTTAATTCTTCCAATTGGAACCTTCACATTCTCTCCCTCATGCAAATGGCTATGCCTAAGTTCTCCTCACCCTACCCTGCCTTATCATATCTAGTTCCTCCTCAAATAAATTCTACTTGACAATCCACACTTTTGCAAGTTCCCTCTACCTAACAATGACACATAGCACATTGAAGCACACATCCTTTATTTCACCTCTAAATTGGAACTCCATTGATTCCTTCACCAATTCATAAGCCACTTCCCTTTGAACTTGGCTAATGCACCAACACACTTCTACCAAACCTCACTGACACACATCTTCATTGTCGGTGAAGTTTGCATGATCAATGTCATCTCATTTATTTTGGTCACATTATTATATTCACCGCATGCATGCCTTTCACTAGCTAATTCACTTCTACTTATGTTGGTGCATCACATAACAATGACACTCTCTCCCTTTCACTTCATTACATTGCTTATTGATGAGGTTAACCTCTTCTTCCCGAAATGCTACCTGTTGACAAGTTTCCCTCTCTTGTCACAAATGCATCAATGGAAGGATGTCGACCCCTCATCGTTGTCGATCACATCGAGGACAATCCACTTCCTCTCACAAATGATGATCAGGTCAGCGTAGCCCACTTTTTCCTTGAGGCTTATCTCATCCCCCTCTTAGCTCAGATCTATTTTTGTTGTGTTCATCAGTCAATATCCTTACATTTCCAATGAATAAAATCTCCACTCCTATATATACAGTTAGTCAATAATTTCCTATTTCACCTAATTCGCTTCATATCACAGTCATAATCAAGTTTTAGTGTTCCTAGAGGCTTTCTTCATGCACATATTACTAACTTGTTTGTTTTGTGTTTCTTGATGTTACAACTAAATCTTCATTTTGGAAGCCTTTCCTAGCATCAAATGGGTTAATCATAACAACTATAGGTATTACGTTGGTTCTGAAACACACTTTGGGAGAAATTTGGTCCTTTCAACTCCTAGACAGTGCTAAGCACACTAGACGTCGGTTGGAAGTTTTGGTAGATTTATAACTTTGTGCTATTAATAAACAACCTCAGTATTAATGGGTGGATCAAGATCCTGTACATCATATATGACCCAACAACTAATGAAATTAAATTTGGATGAAGCACCAACGAACGTGGGACCCGGACTTTAATTAAAAAATGTCTTTGGGCACAATTTTTCGGTGTTTGTCAAAGTGATTTTTTCCTCCCAGAAATAGGCTAGTCATATGATTCCCGACATTACGATTCCAATGCAATTGAAATAATTGAATTCTGAGGCCCATAAGTTACAAAATGATCACCAATCATTTCTAGCCTAGTTAGCCTCGACACCCGCGACTTCGATAGAATGCTTGAATGACGTATCCAGTTATTTCGCTAAAATCGTCTCCCCATTCTCTCCGCATCGCAAGAGATGGAACTCAAATTCGATATCGTATGAGAAAGTTATTGGTCTTTAAAATCCTCCAACAATATAAGTACATGTTTGCATATTTCTAGTTATGCCTCCACGCAAAACTACCTTGATGATTATTTGTGATACTTGGAAAAATTAATCATTTCAACTTCCTTTTAATGGAGGAAGTCCATTCTTTGCAAACTATTCTTGTTTAACTTAATTAATAATTGCTTAGCATTTTATGTTTTATTTTCGACATTTGATGGTCAATTTGATTTTGTTTCTATTTTGTGTGTACATTTAATAAATGTGTATGGTATATATTGAGAAACATATACGAACTTGTTTTTCATATAAAAATAATATAAAAGGGAAATTGTATACCAGTGTAAGTCCATCTCAACTTCTAATCTATTAACCATGGAAAAGGATAAACACAAATATGGAGGCTCAAATTTGTGCATTCTTAAAATAATCAAGGTTACAATGGATTTACATACGTTTATTATGTCAAGAGGTGCAATCTATAGCCTATTATAAAGGAGACATAACATGGATATAACATGTGAAAAAATAGAAATTAAATAGAATAATAATAAATAAATATAATAACATTTAAGTCGACTTAATATAGCTTAGTACGAGGGAGACTTAATATTGTTGTAGCATATGAAATAATAATAATAATAATAATAACAACATTTAAGATGACTCCATATCTTATCAATATACAAATATGTGTGTGTGTCATACATAGACACCCACACAAACATATAGAGAAAAGTATACGAACAATAGGAAGGATCGCTCATCTTTTAGTAGAAAAGTGAAGAAGGAATTATAAGAAGTCATTATGTAGGTTTATCTCTAAGGAAGTGGGAGAATTTCCACCTTGGCATATTATAAGAGATATCTTCCTAGGGATATCCCAAGCAAGACATAT
The DNA here is from genome assembly GCA_000966675.3 of Picea glauca. Taxonomy (NCBI): domain Eukaryota; kingdom Viridiplantae; phylum Streptophyta; class Pinopsida; order Pinales; family Pinaceae; genus Picea; species Picea glauca. The sequence continues at coordinate 863,200 of JZKD02S2074581.1, forward strand.
TTATTCTTCCAATG
>JZKD02S2074581.1:863223-875593 GCA_000966675.3 Picea glauca
TTTGTTTTAAATTTGGTGAATAATAGTTGGATCTACAAATATGATTTTTAAGTACGTTGAATTTATTTAAAATTTTAAAAATACAATTTAAATAACAAAAAATAATAATTTTATCGAGATATACATTTTCCGATTCATAAAAAAAAAATCCAAAAAATAAAATGTTTATCCAAAACCAATTTTCTTTACCTAAAACATGCTCACAAATTATCAATACATCTCTTCTGAAATTGAATAAATTAAATATTTTAATTGAAATTTTCAAACTAATATTTTATTATATTTAGTGTTATACACTTTTTGATGAGTCCTCGTGATATGGATTTATGGATTTATAACCCGTGTGAGATCAAGAGCCAACTCTAATCAAATATATCCGAATTGGACTCACACAACCACTAATTACAGCCACATTAGGGAAAAACGTGGGAACTATGACTAATGTATAAAATGAATTTAAGGCTTCCAAATGCATTTCATATCTCAAGTATACGGTACTTGAGAACTCTACTAGACCCTTATTTGCAGAAACCAAAGGGATATCCAATGCATTCCATGCCTTTGGGATAGATTTTCACTCCAGTGGAAGTTGGAGTTGGGACGTCTCAACCCTTGCTTAATTCTGAGTTATTTTATTTAAATTTAATTTTCTATGTCAAAATAGGTACAACTTTATGTTGTGACAAAAAGGAGTTGAAAGAAAAACCAGAGATGTTGGAAAAACCTTAGAATGCTAAAGAGTTGGAGATGGGAGATGTGGTATATTCTATGTGATAAGTTTTTTAATGTTTTATATTACAAAGCCACGGGGACAAACTGAAGAAATTCTATGATGTGTTAGATATACTCAAGTTATAGGCATAGATTATATTAGGGGATAAATTTCGCCAAAGTGTTAATTTTCTATTATTTTTCCCATAAAATGATTGTCCAATTTTCATTTTTCTCAAAAGTATTAGCCCAAATTCTATAGAATAAAATTATTTTACCTTAAAAATCGCCAAAAAAATTATAGAAATTATATAAAAACCTTAAAAAAAAATGAATATCTTTACAAAAGTATGGTCAAACATTTTACATTTTGTAGATTAAATACTAATAAGATTAGCCCATATTTCTATATTTTAATATAAATTTCCATTCTTAGCCACTTATATAAATATTTACTTTCTCTATATCACAAATTGAGTTTGATTGGAAACTTTCGTGAAGCCAAAAAAAAAATGGAGTATATTTTGTAATGTGTTCCTCTTCTTATCTGAAGGCTCGGCTCGGCTCTAATCATTGGATAAGTGATACCTCTCCAATAAGAGGTTAAATGTTAAATGGATTAAGGAAACCGTTGTTTTGTTTATATGTTTAATTTCTTTGTTACTGAAATATATAGAGATTTTTTATTATAGTTGAGAAATATATTAGTATAATAAATTATATATATTGTAAATATAAAAGAACAATATATTATAATTTATATTATTAATTATATATCGTGATAGTTTATTTAATATAATGAATTTGATTTTTAATTTTTTTAAACGACAATATATCATAATATAAAAATATTAAAAGATCAAAACTATACATAATTAAAGTTAGTAAGTGAATATAAATGTTTATTAACGATAAATAAGTGAATATAAATGAATATTTGATTATGACAATACATAAGTTCAATTAATTTTTTTTTGAGAGGCATTTGAGAGCAGAGGCAGGAAGAAGGAGATTGTAGAATCTAATGAGTCTAATGTTCATCTGATGGACTCGAGCTTTTTTCTAGTGGTGGCATGGCGAGGAATATGAGGCATTTGTAGTGGTGGCATGGCGAGGATGGGAGAAATTGGGTTTTCTCGATCAGGGGAAGAATTTGGAAAGTAGAGCAGAACAGATCTTGAGGTTGGGATTTGTTTTGAGACTGGGTTTTGTTGAATATTTTTGAGTTTGTGTTTTTTTTATCTATTACTTGGAGCATGGTCATGCTTTTTCTCTATGATTTTTTTTTTCCCTCTATTTTATTTCATTTCATTTGTTTTGGCTTTGGTTGGGTGGGTTCGAGAGATTGGATTTGTTTTGGCTCTGGTTGGTTGGGTGGGTTCGAGAGGTTGGTTGCGGTGTAGAGACAGGGTGATATTTTGGAGAACATAAGATAAGATGGGAGAAGGAATACAGATGACAAGGAGTGCATAGGCAGAGCTACAAGATTTAGATACTAGTGGTTTTTGCAATTATAGGGAGATGGAGTGTGTTTTGACAAAGAATCTAAAATATGAAAAAGTGCTTTGACAAGGAGTCATATATATATAGGAACTAGTCAGGAATGTCTGCACAGCATTAGATCAAGGAAATTGAAAGCCTTAATCCTTAAATTTTGATTTGAAGAAGGCTTATGACTGTACCAGCTGGGACTATTTAAGGCTGGTACTACATCAAAGTGGTTTTGGATTAAAGACTACGAATTGGATCATGGTCTGTGTTGTTTCCACTACCTATGCTACCTTAATAAATAGAGAAGCAACAATTTTTTTTTAAAGTAGCAAGGGTTTGAGATAGGGATGTCCATTATCTCCTTTACTATTTTTTTTAGTAATGGAGGGGCTTAGTTTGGATTTAAAGAAAGCAAAGTCCGAGGGTCAGATTACAGGAATTAAAGTATCTAGCATGATTAGGATCCTGTATTTACTTGTTGTGGACGACATACTTATTATGACAAAAGCCTCTATAGTTGAATGGGAGAAAATACAAAGTATACTTCAAGTGTTTTGCATAGCATCAGGTTTAATCATAAATATCCAAAAGTCCATTGTTATGCATGCGGGTGTTGACCCAGATTCTCTTCAAAGAATTCGAGAAGTACTAGGTTATTCTGTTAAAGATCTCAATTGTGGTTTCAAATATTTGGGATATATGTTGAAACCAGGGAATTATAAATCAATAGATTGGTAGTGGTTAGTGGAAAGGTTCGAGACAAGGATCAACTTTTGGTGTAATAAGTGGCTCAGTTTGGGAGGTCGTCTGATTCTTATAAAATCAGTGCTGGAGAGCTTACCTGTCTATTGGATGACACTAGCCCATATATCTGTATCGGTGCTAACTAAGCTCCGGAGACTTAGTTATGATTATCTGTGGGCTGGAAATAAAACAAAGAAGTGATACCATCTTTGTAATTGGCAAATTATAGCAAAGCCGAAGCAGCTAGGAGGCTGGGGCATACATAACATTTTTTTCTTTTATAGAGCACTGGCTACTAATACCTTGTGGCATGCTTTAATGAAGCCCGAGATTTGGCAAAGGGTTATCAAAGAAAAATATTTTCCTCATGTCCCAGTAAGTACGTGGTTAAGGTCGGCGGTGAGCTTTACTCTATATGGATCACAAACTTGGAAGAATATTCTAAATACCTTACCAATTATCCTTGATAGAATAACTTGGTCTCCTGGCATAGGGAAAACAATTGTTATAGGTAGAGATTGTATGAGTGGATTGAATGAAGCTTCTTTATTATTGGAGGAACTGATTCGAGAATTAAACAAAAAACATATTTTCTTTCTGTTTCAAGCAAGCTGACCTTCTTCAATAAGCTTGTTGGGGAAGAATTGGGTCATGAGTACGGATCTGGAGCTGGAAGGGGACTTGGGTAATGAATGGGAAAACTATAGAAATTTGCTTCTGCATGCTGGTATTGTACTTAAGGATCACCCTGATGAGCTTAAGTGGATAGGTGTTGACAATAGTGGTCTTATATCAGTCAAAAATGTCTACAATACACTATCAAACAAATTATGGTCCGGAAAGGCAGAAGGCTGGAGAATTCAAATATGGAAATGGAGATGTCCATTATCAGTAAAACTTTTCCTTTGGCTTTTGTTGGAGAATAAGATTCTCACTTGGGAAAACCTTCAAAGGAGGGGCTGGTATGGCCCGGGCATATGTTGTCTGCATGGAGCAAACGAAGAGTCGAGCCAACATGTATTTGTTAGCTGCCCCTTCACTGTATCGATCTAGGAAAAAGTAAAATGGAGTTTAAACTTAGCATTTGGATGGAATGGAGGTTCTGTTCGAGAATGATTAAAAAACTAGTCATTTCAAAATAAATCAAACAGAGAGATAGATGCACATATCTATTGGTTCATTTGGAAGGACCGGAACAAAAAACTTTTTGAAGGAAGATTACCCTAGGCAAACAAAGTTCTTTTTCTTGCAACAGGATATGGAGCCTCGAAGCAAATCAGTAAAACAATTTTTTCAAAAAAAACACAAGCGATTTCTTTCCCTGATGATAAGGTTCTATCTTGGTTTGATGGGGCCTCACAATTCAATGGAAATTGGTGTGGAGCTAGAGGAGTTATCAAATTAGATAATGTAGTGGAATATCGATGGACATTAAACTGTATTTCAGGTACTAATATAAAGGAAGAGCTTATGGGAGCCTGGGCGGCCATCATTTTAGCAAAAATTCTGGGTATTCAAGATCTACATATGATGGGGGACTCTATGATTGTTATAAATTGGCTTATGGGTAGAGGAACTATACAGGTGGCAAATTTGGAGAGTTGGAAAAATAGAATTATGGACATATTGGCTTCCTTCAAGTCAATTTCATTTGCTCATATCTATCGAGAGAATAATACTGTGGTTGATGATCTCTCAAAATTAGCATTGAACTCTCCAGAGGATCATATATCATATAACAAATGGTCTGGTGGATAGGAGGGTCCTGTTACTATTCTCAAGTTGTAACCTTGTATTTTCTTGTTGTGAGCATAGTTTGGTACTTCTGAAATGACTTTTTTGATATGGTCCCATTTTGATATGGTTTTTATAAGACTGTATAGTCTTTGATGTAATATTTTGGTCCTAGGATCCTAGTGGAAAAGATGTCTAGTTTTTTTTTTTTTACTGGGTAGATATGGTCTCGTGATGAGACATTGATTGTAAATGGAAGTCTATAATTGTCGGTTTTTACAATTCTAGTGGCGAGACAGTCTTTGTAAAAGGATTATATTATCATAAATATAATGTGCAATTTTCTCTGGAAAAAAAAATAATTTATTTTTTGAGGCAATATAATAATAATCTTTATTTATTTTGTAAAATTTGATTATGACAACGTAAAAGTTTAACTAAATTAATCTTTATTCATTTTGTAAGATATTGGTTATTGATTATTTGATTCTCCATTCATTCATAAATAAATATAAATATGTATCATGTACTTTTATAAAAATTATTTCCTAATTTAAGTTTAACTAAATTAATCTTTATTCGTTTTGTTAGATATTGATTATTGATAATTTGATTCTCCATTCATATATTAATATGTATCATGTAATTTTATAAAAATTATTTGCTAATTTTTAAAAGTTATTAGAAAATTATTTGTGTTTTGTGTTTTTATTGGATAAACTCCATTGTCATTTTTAATACACATTGTGAGCACATAGCACTTCCTAATAGTGTTATGATATTTTTCAAAGATTATGTTGTAGCAAAAATAGACTATACATGTTAGTATAATTATTCTTTGTATTGGGTATTCCTTTATGTGGTAGTTAGGAAACTTATTTAAAGGTGTAGTGCTAAACTTGCACTATATAGATAGTGCAAAGTGTTTATTTTTAATTGAGTTAAGTTGTTTTGCAAATTACATCTAACTATTATGATTGATTTTTTGTTATATAGTGCACTTTCTGACCAAATTAGCTCTACATCTTAGAGATACGCATTTCACTCCTTAGCTAACACATTTATGCATTTTTAAGTACACTACTACTTATTCCCAACCCAGTTTCATTGCGACCATTTGTCACCTTGTTAAAGCATGACCTTTTTCATGTAGTTAAACAATTTTCTTCATAGACTTCACGATTATGAGCACTTATTGGTGTTTAATTCCACTCCACATCCTTGTGATTAATATTAAAGGGATATTTTACATCTTCATTTGTCACTACAAGTGATTTTATCTAAGTTTAATAAAACATAGCAAAGTAAGTATTAGTGATTTTATCTTGAATTTCTTTAAAGATAATAATATAAGGAAACATCATATATTTCATAAAAAATTTGACTAATTTCTATCTACGCCCTTTTGAAAATGGGTCAATATAAATTTTATGAAGCAAAGAATTAGAGAAATTAGAAGTCTAAAAAGGTCTTTCTAAGCAAAATAATAAAATAAAAGTTATGAATTTTCAACATGAAAGAAAGAAAACTATTTTTTCATCATATTTTTAACTCATCTCCTTATGTGTTTACTCAAATTTCAACTATAGTCACTTGTTGGATGCATAATTTAATTCTACATCCAAGGAGTTCATACACTTGAAATTTGAGTAAATATATAAGGAGATAAGTAAAAAAACACAATTAAAATAAGTAGTTTTTTTTTCTTTCCCTCCAAAACTATTTACCCTTATGGTTGACATCATCATCTTGACTACTATTAGTTCTTTTAAAATTGATGTTGAAAGAACATTGTTTGTTTTAAGGATCATTTTTACCTAAAAAATTCTCTAATGGGGATAAGGGAATCCTTGAAAACTAGCATAGGGTACAAAGCACAAGATAATTGTCAAAGAATAACACTAAGACACGACAGGAAGGAAAAAAGAGGTGGACTTCATGACTTCCCTTCTCAAAGCATAAAGGAAAGGTTGAACTAGTACTGACTGAAATCATTATGTGGGGAATGCTCAATTACTAGGAAAGAGATTGTTCACATGATAGATCAGTGAAAAGGAGTCAATTGAAGGCCAAAAATTTGAAAATTTTGGATGGTACACAAGGGTGAACTATAATAGGATGCAAGAGGAATTGATAAGTTTAAAAGTGGGTTAAAAGAGTGACTCATCGTAGAATCTTTGAACAAGAAAATGAAAGGCATGTTGCCAATAAAGTGACATGTTCTAAGGAAGGACAAGACCCACCTAGGATTTCCAAAAGGGTGTTAGGGGGGGGTTGAAATATCACCATGTGAGGACGAACACCCAAACAAGGAATCTATCAATGCATTGGGAGACTGGGTGGAAAATGTAGTGGGAGAGTGAGGAGATATAAGCCCTGGTGAGAAACCATATGGATGTAATGCATAGGGGGAAACCACAAATGGAAGAAATCAGGGGAAGGGGCATAAGTACTAACCTCCTAAAGGGTGGGTGNAGCAAAAATAGACTATACATGTTAGTGTAATTATTCTTTGTCTTGGGTATTCCTTTATGTGGTAGTTAGGAAACTTATTTAAAGGTGTAGTGCTAAACTTGCACTATATAGATAGGCAAAGTGTTTATTTTTAATTGAGTTAAGTTGTTTTGCAAATTACATCTAACTATTATGATTGTTTTTTTATAAAGTGCACTCTCTGACCAAATTAGCTCTACATCTTAGAGTTACGCATTTCACTCCTTAGCTAACACATTTATGCATTTTTAAATACACTACTACTTATTCCCAACCCAATTTCATTGCGACCATTTGTCACCTTGTTAGAGCATGACCCTTTTCATGTAGTTAAACAATTTTCTTCATAGTCTTCACGATTATGAGCACTTATTGGTGTTTAATTCCACTCCATATCCTTGTGAGGAGATATAAGCCCTGGTGAGAAACCATATGGATGTAATGCATAGGGGGAAACCACAAATGGAAGAAATCAGGGGAAGGGGCATAAGTACTAACCTCCTAAAGGGTGGGTGAATGGAGGTATAAAATGAAGAATCATCATGGTATGGATGAAACATAGGGCATATGATATTTGATAACTCAATATATTATAATACCAACCAACAATGAAGGAATCTAGTGGGAAAGGTCATCAACATGATGAGTAAATACGTATGAGGATTAACTATGGGATGTAGACTATAGAGTCTCCCAATACTAAGGAGGATGTGATGACATGGGTGCCAAAATACATAGGGTTTACTAGGACAGGGAACCCATGTGGGTAAATATCTATCCCTAGGTAAATGACAAAAGAAAGAAATGGATGGAATAAGCCATGTACTTGAATGGGGGTTCTCCAATGTCCTTTAACCCAAAGGGAATAACACTATAAGAAAAATTCCCCCTTGGGGTAGTAAGGTAGTCTTGTATTGATCCCGAGGAGAAAACCAAATCTAATTATAACCTAAGAACCCATCCATGAAGCAAAGTACCTCATGTCCAACACAAGCATCAATAAGTTGGTCAATGAATGGTGTTAGGAAATTGTCTTTAGGAAAATCCTAATTCAAATAATGGAAATCAATACAAACATGAATGGTACCTTGTTTCTTCGGACTCTCTGTCCTTCATTATTTTATATTGTTTATCAACCTAGGCACTCATCCCTATGAAAAGCTTCACCTATAATGAACAAATGAAAACCTAGATATTTTGGAATTTCAAATTTAGGAGGGTGTATAGTGGCTTCTATTATGGAAGGTTCCAAACTAGAGGGGGTTTCAACAAACCATGGATTTTCCTTCTTTTTCAAAAAAAATAAAAATATTTATTAATGAATATCGATGGAACCTTCTTCACATGAGGTAGCACATGCTCTTGTGGTATTTTCCGATCATCTTCCATGTCATTTTATTGTCATGCATGACAGATTAAGTGGCATGCATTATTTTGTAGTCTCCAAAAATCCACGTTGGTGGTCCTCTTAAAGTCATGATCATCCATAGTTTGATATTTTTCCATTTGCATAAGAAGAGTGGAATTAGAAGGTTTTCCATAAACACTAAATGCCATTTTTGTCTCTTTCAACTTGGATTGTGGTTGTGAGTCCTCACCATATTGAGTGTGCCCTAGGTTTGGAACATTATGAAACCCTAGGTTATGTCAATCGAAGGCCTTTCAAACCTTTCATAGATTCCAAACTTCTTCATCATATCTAAATATTGATCCTTATCCTATCACATTTGAATCTATGGAGTAGTCAACCATGTATTCTTCTATTTTTTTTCATCCCAACCTTATCTTTGTAGAAATAATTTACCTTCATAAAAATGTAAGATGCATTTTTATCCCTGGACAATCCAAACCATGTGTAGAGCTTACAAGGATAGAACATAAGTTGTCATATTTTGATGTGTGTGTGTGTGTGTGTGTCTCAATATCTATATAGTGAAATTTGATATTGGAGAGAAATAAATGGACTAATTCATTCCATGTGACTCATTTATTCAAAATGATTAGATGGTAAATGAAGAGATGATATCAGAGGGTGAATTTTTTATAGCCATTTATTATGCTTTTCCAACAATTATTTTAACTCTCAAATTAGGTAGAACACTGTATGAATTATTCTTTGTTATTTTGGGCCTAGCCACCAACAAATCCAAGAAAATCATAATCACTTTAAATGAAATGAACAATATGATTCATCAATTAGTTCTTATCAATGGGAATATATCCCTCACTTGGAAGAAGAGATTTTGGGATATCCCTTATAGGAAAGTAATTATTAGGGAAGATATCCATTGGAAGAATAAATATGTCTTGCTTGGGATATCCCTAGGAAGATATCTCTTATAATATGCCAAGGTGGAACTTCTCCCACTTCCTTAGAGATAAACCTACATAATGACTTCTTATAATTCCTTCCTCACTTTTCTACTAAAAGATGAGTGATCCTTCCTATTGTTTTTATACCTTTCTCTATATGTGTGTGTGGGTGTCTATGTATGACACACACACATATTTGTATATTGATAAGATATGGAGTCATCTTAAATTTTATTATTATTATTATTATTTCATATGGTACAACAATATTAAGTCTCCCTCGTACTAAGCTATATTAAGTCGACTTAAATGTTATTATATTTATTTATTATTATTCTATTTAATTTCTATTTTTTCACACGTTATATCCATGTTATGTCTCCTTTATAATAGGCTATAGATTGCACCTCTTAACATAATAAACGTATGTAAATCCATTGTAACCTTGATTTTTTTAAGAACACAAAAATTTGAGCCTCCATATTTGTGTTTATCCTTTTCCATGGTTAATAGATTAGAAGTTGAGATGGACTTACACTGATATACAATTTCCCTTTTCTATTATGTTTATATGAAAAACATGTTCGTATATGTTTCTCAATATATACCATACACATTTATTAAACGTACACGCAAAATAGAAACAAAATAAAATTAACCATCAAATGTCGAAAAGAAAACATAAAATGCTAAGCAATTATTAATTAAGTTAAACAAGAATAGGTTGCAAAGAATGGACTTCCTCCATTAAAAGGAAGTTGAAATGATTAATTTTTCCAAGTATTGCAAATAATCATCAAGGTAGTTTTGCATGGAGGCGTAACTAGAAATATGCAAACATGTACTTATATTGTTGGAGGATTTTAAATACCAATAACTTGCTCATACGATATCGAATTTGAGTTCCATCTCTTGCGATGCGGAGAGAATGGGGAGACGATTTTAGTGAAATAATTGGCTACATCATTCAAGCATTCTATCGAAGTCATGGGTGCCGAGGATGACTAGGCTAGAAATGATTGGTGATCATTTTGTAACTTATGGGCCTCATAATTCGATTATATCAGTTGCATTGGAATTGTAATTTTGGGAATCGTATGACTAGCCTATTTCTGGGAGGAAAAAATCACTTTCACAAACACCGAAAAATTGTGCCCAAAGACATTTTTTAATTAAAGTTTGGGTCCCACATTCGTTGGTGCTTCATCCAAATTTAATGTCATCAGTTGTTGGGTCATATATGATGTACAAGATCTTGACCCACCCATTAATACTGAGGTTATGTATTAATAGCACAAAGTTATAAATCCGCCAAAACTTCCAACCGACGTCTAATGCACTTAGCACTGTCTAGGAGTTGAAAGGACCAAATTTCTCCCAAAGTGTGTTTCAGAACCAATGTAATACCTGTAGTTGTTATGATTAACCCATTTGATGCTAGGAAAGGCTTCCAAAATGAATATTTAGTTGTAACATCAAGAAACACAAAACAAACAAGTTAGTAATATGTGCATGAAGAAAGCCTCTAGGAACACTAAAACTTGATTATGACTGTGATCTGAAGTGAATTAGGTGAGATAGAAAATTATTGACCAACTGTATATATAGGAGTGGAGATTTTATTCATTGGAAATGTAAGGATATTGACTGATGAATGCAAAAAAAATAGATCTGAGCTAAGAGGGGGATGAGATAAGCCTCAAGGAGAAAGTGGGTTATGTTGACATGATCATCATTTGTGAGAGGAAGTGGATTGTCCTCAATGTGATCGACGACGATGAGGGGTCGACATCCTTCCATTGATGCATTTGTGACAAGAGACGAAAACGTGTCAACGGGTAGCGTTTCAGGAAGAAGAGGTTAACCTCATCAATAAGCAATGTAATGAAGTGAAAGGGAGAGAGCATCATTGTTATATGATGCACCAACACAAGTAGAAGTGAATTAGCTGGTGAAAGGCATGCATGCGGTGAATATAATAATGTGACCAAAATCGATGAGACAACATTGATCATGAAAACTTCACCAACAATGAAGATGTGTGTCAGTGAGGTTTGGCGGAAGTGCATTGGTGCATTAGCCAAGTTCAAAGGGAAGTGGCTTATGAATTGGTGAAGGAATCAATGGAGTTCCAATTTAGAGGTGAAATAAAGGATGTGTGCTTCAATGTGCTATGTTTCATTGTCAAGTAGAGGGAACTTGTAGAAGTGTGGATTGTCAAGTAGAATTTATTTGAGGAGGAACTGGATATGATAAGGCAGGGTAGGGTGAGGAGAACTTAGGCATAGCAATTTGCATGAGGGAGAGAATGTGAGGGTTCCAATTGGAAGAATTAAATGGGGGCCTAATTTCTTGTCTTAGATAGAGGCTAAGAAAAGAAAATTGGGAGATTGTTGTGCAGGCACAACAAATGGTGACACAATGGGCAAAACCAGAATCTCTGCTAGTCTTTCCTAACTGATAAGCAAAAAATGTAGAGGGTCATGAAATTTACTTTTTATTTCAAAAATTCTGGGAATAATGCGAAACAGTTACCCGAATGATTCCATCATGATGGGATCACTGGTGATGCTTGCATATTAGCTAACAGATCTCGTCTTTTGTAGATGGAGGATGAATGATGATCAAGTTTATTTCCTTAAACTGCATCGATGATCCGGGTTGGTATCTCAATCATGGGGATGATATATATTTGGGATAAATAAATATTTTTCACCAGGCGCTATAGATATATTGTAGGTGTTTCTCCACTGCTTGCGAGAATCCATAGTTGTTGGTTGTGGAGCCTAATTATCTTCCTGATTTAGAGGTCTTTTACTTTCAGCCATGTTTATACCCCATGAAGTATTTACACCCCAGAAGTATGTACACTCTTCCACGCGGG
>JZKD02S2074581.1:875603-888530 GCA_000966675.3 Picea glauca
CTCTGTATTTTTACAGTCTCTGTACATTTCTCTGATTAATAGAAATCGTGTATTACTGTATATCTATGTTTATGGTTGCATCTCTGATACATTTCTGTTATATTATTGAATATATTCAATATCTCTGTGCATTTCTTTATTATATCTCCGCTCTCATTTCATGCCAAAAATAATCTGGATCATGTACCCACTGCCTCTACCCAAAATTCTTATCCTAACTTGGCACCACTGAGCATGCTCCTTGCTTTTTCCATCAGTGTCCTGTTCATCCTTTCTACAAATCCATTCTACTGAGGAGTGTATGGAGTAGTCTTCTACCTTTCTATACCACACTTCTTACAGAATCCTTCGAATTCATTTCTACATAATTCTCCACCATTATCTGTTCTCAATACCTTTATTTTCTTCTCTGTCTGATTTTCTACCAGAGCCTTAAACTCTTTAAATTTATCAAATACATCAGATTTCTTTCTAAGAAAATAAATCCATGTGTACCTTGAGAAATCATCTATGAATAAAATATAATACACAGATTTACCTAGTGATGGAACAGGCACAAGTCCAAACACATCACTATGTATCAGTTCTAAGATCCCCTTTGCTCTTGTAGCACCAGATGGGAATCTTACTCGATTTTGTTTACCATATACACAATGTTCACATAAATCAAAATCCAGAGTGCAATTAGACATACCTTCAATCATGCGTTTACCGTGTAGTGTTCGAAGGTCCTTTTCTCCAATATGACCCAGTCTTTGATGCCACATCATGGTCTTCTTTTCAGGGATGGTATTGGTCTTGTCTTCTTTATTTGTCTATTCAAGGACAACAAAACTGTTACACCCATTAGTGTAAGTGCTTCCCAACAACTTGTACATAGTTCCACACCGAACTCCCCTCATCAACACCATTGCTCCTCGTACCATCTTGCAAGTTCCCTTTCCAAATACAGTATCCACTCCTGCATCTTCTATCTTGCTTACATATATTAATCTCCTGGCTAGTTTTGGAATGTGAAAAACCCTAGGGAGAGTTCTAATCCTTCCATATTTTAGTAGCAACTTAACCCTTCCATGTCCCAAGAGTTTTGTTGTCGAGTCATCTCCTAGGAATACATCACCACCATCATATTTTTCATATTCAGAGAACCACTCCCTGTGAGGAGTCATATGGTATGACGCACCTGAGTGGATCAACCATACATCACGGTCTGCATGTGTACTTGTAGATGCCAGGTAAACATCACCTCCTTCTTCAACGGAGGTTTTCGCCTCTATGGAAGAGGTATTATTAGATCCCTTTGGTTTTTCAACCTTCTTAGACTTGCAATCTTTCTTATAATGCCCTGTTTTACCACTCTTCCAGCATTTTCTCAAAGATTTTCCTGGAGACTTAGATCTACCTATAGATTTATATCTCCACCCCGAAGGCTTACTAGGATTCCTTTCTTGGGTATGGCCTCTTACAAATAAATCATCTGTGCTATGACCATCCATGCTTTTCTGCCTCATCTCTTCAGATAAAAAGGATGCAACTACATCCTCATACTTCAATATAGATTGAGTGGTACTACCTGTTGCTACAACCAGATTATCCCAAGAGTCTGGAAAAGAACGTAACAAAGTATTACACTTATCTTCTTCCACAATCATAAAATTAACAGAGCCATGTTGATTTACCAGAGTATTAAAGGCATTTAGATGTTCTGTCACAGAATCTCCATCTTCCATCCTAAGATGATACAACTTCTTTTGAAGAAACAACTTGTTTACCAGGGACTTTGATTGATACAAATTCCCCAACTTATCCCATAGTTCTTTAGTTGTAGATTCTCCTGAGACATTCAACAACATCGAATCTACCAGGCAGAGTCGAATAGTACTCCTTGCTCTTCTGTCCAACTTCTCCCAATATTCCTTCGACATACCAGTAGGTGGTGTACTATTAGTTTGTGCACTAGTAGGTTGTGTACTAGTCATCTGTGTGCCAGTAGGCTGCGTACCAGTAGGCTGTGTACCAGGATCCACAACGATCCATTGTTATTTGTCTATAAGAAGGTCCTGCATCTTCAGCTTCCATAGCTCAAAGTTTTTACCGTTGAACTTCTTATCTCAATTCTATAATAACTCGCCATTCCTCTTTCTGCACTCAAATAACCACTGCAAAAGATCCCACCAAAACCCAGGTTTATCACAGACCCAAGATAAACTTGATCTATCAAGACCGAGCCAAACCATCAGCAACAAAGGCGTCCCTCTGAAGACAAAAATGAGCTCTGATACCACATGTAAGTTTTAAACTTGCGAAGTAAAGCAATGCATATAGATTCTTAAACAAAACATAAATTAATTAATGGCTCATTCACATAGCACACAGAGATTTATGCTAGAAACCCTCAACCGAGAAAACCTTTCTTATATTCGAATTTCACCATTCACCATACAATATATACAATGTTTTTAGGTATTCCGTAGATACCAAAACCCTAATCCCTTAATCCGGTATTAATTTAGTAAACTGCTAAAAATAGCAAAATCCGCTAAAAATAGCAAAAACCACCCAAAAAATTAATTTCGGGGCACTGCGTCGAACCCCGTCGGTTCCGGGCTACCACCCGGTGCCAAACGCTGCGCGTATCAGGGGGGACATACCTGCCCCCCCTGGGACCCCCCTAGGAAAGCGCCAGGCGCACATGACATAGATGGCACTATTAGAGGGATCGTCAGACACAATTGTCGAATCTGACACACCCACACACACACACATGCAAAGAATATAACACATACCCAACAGATAAGACTACATGTGCACACGTTAATAAATAATAATTTATCGATACAAAACAACCAAAGAAGATTGACACTAAGTATTTTACAATTAACCCAACATTCCAGGGGAGGTGGGTCCTTTCCTTCCCAGGAAGTGAGCAAAATGAAACTCAGAATCTTAGAAGTGCAGAGTTACCATGAACAAAACTTAGATTTATATTAAAAGGGAAATAGATATCAAAATTACAACACTTTCATTATGAAATATAATGTCCAAAAAGGTATTACAACAAGTACAAAGAACATTACAATAGCATCCCATCCCCCCATCTTAGATACATATATATACATTGGGAAAAGTTCATATCCAATCCCCAAACTCGAAACTAAACGAAATGTGGTTTTACAGATTAAGAAATTTTGAAAAACAACCTGTGACAGTTAATCTGGGCAAACCCAGTTTAGGAAAACATCCATAAATTCTTATCTATGTCTTATTTTGGAGATATACATGTGAACCAACTAAATGGGGTCCTTCCCCACAAAACCCATGTTCCAAAATTTGGAATTTCATCCTTGTTTTCTCGAGAATCGTGTTGGAAGTTAGTTGTTGAAAATTTGTCATGTTTTTTTCTGAAAACGCTTGACCATGAATGGAGGCTTCCATGTATGACTTGGGTGTGAACCAATAGATCATAATCCATTTTGGCATTCATATCTACAAAACCCAAGTGGCTGAATCTGATCTAGGCGTGCGCATGTAAGTGAAGCTACAAACGTATGTACCAGAATAATTGTGTTGCTATGTGAATATCTGCAATGGTGTGGAAGTAGTTGCAACGGTAGGAAGGTGAGTATGGAATTTATAATTGGTAAATATATAGCCTAAAAATACTTGTTAATTCATTAGGAAATTAGGAAAAATAACATAATAAACAATGTTTAGCTCTTAACACTTGTCAAGGATCTTAGGCTTACAATGGTGAAAATAGGTGACAATGGGTTGGGTTTAGGTGAAAAAATAGGGTATTAGTGGAAAAAAATAAGTGTTTGGTGAGTGAAAAAATAAGGGCTCAACATCACCCCCAGAACGATCCATTTTCATGTCCTCATGCAAGACATCACAAAACTGATCATCAAAATTGGAATCTTCCCTCTTCAACCACTAAGAGAGCCCCGCTACTATGATTAGTATGTTGAGGCCTAAATCTGTCTTTTCCAACCTGCCACTCCTTCTCCTCTGAACTAGTTTCTCAGGTTGAATCATTTTCCAACTCGCATTCTAGTACTCTATCTTTAAAAACTAGTTGCAAACCCCCCTGTCCATGTGGCAAATTCTTGAACCACTATTCTCCAGTTCTTCCAAAAAGTGATGCCACCCTGCCTCTTTAAACATTTTCCGGCACATATAGTTTTCTAGTATGGCCTCAAGGACTCACTAGGATGTGGGATCATGACGATCCACAACAATGTTTGAATGCATCCAACCACACATGGATTTCTCTGTGACCAAATCATGATGAACACCAGAGGGTAATGTGCAGAGTTATATGTACAAGCAACAATGAATTCACTCAGAAGTTTGGTTTTAGACTTAAGAATGGCATATTTGGATAATAATCAGTAGTCGGGGTGCACAACGAAATGATGGTTGGGAATGATAAGTGTTATAGCAAGATTTGCCTCACCGTGAATATCTTGCATAAAGGGACTTTTTCCATTTCCCTATGCAGACTTATCATCCCTTTTTGATGAATCTAGAGCCAAAAATATAATTTTTCCACATATACGCTCCCTATCTATTATACAAGATGCATATATGCTTGCTACTCCATTACAACTCACATATATCAGGTTTTGTGCCAGAAAATACAAAATGAAGTCGGGTTTCCATGTCACGACAGGAGATCTATGATCCTTGGCCTTCCATATACTGGAAACATTCCGACTCAACCCTTCAATTGCATTCTGAAGGCTATAAGAGCACAATTTCGAACTATGGAAAAGAGGAGAAAGCATTCAACTTTGAGAGAAAAGTTACTCTGGAGAAATTACTTCATATTGAGTCTACATCCCTTTGTCCCTCAAGTCTGAACACAGTGTTCAACCCCCAAGCTCTTTCCCTATTGTTAATAGGACCACATTGCCTCTTTCCTATGAGCTTGCCTTTGGTGGAGGATTGAAGTGGTGGAGACCCAGTTGGAAGGAACTTGGTTCCTTGGTTTTGAACCATGCCGGCATGGAAGTTTGTAATGTTGTCACTTCTGCTGATCAATTATTAATAGAAATACTCCTTTCCCGTCCTATTGGTATCTTGCAAATATATGATTATTATCCATGGGCATGTTTGTAATGTTTATTAATGGATTATGCTATCTATTGTGTTAATCCCTTTATATTATCACTGTGTACTTGCTTTTCTTGTTTGTTGAGAACTTCTTGCAGGTATAAAGCTTTGGGTCAAAGTGATCAACGGTGGAACATCTTCAAACGTTGGATTGAGGTAAGCCTCTTTCTTATATTACACATTAGTCTATATAGCATATGTTGGAATTGAGTTGATTTCTGCGGTCATACTGGTTTGTTGTGGTTTACCCTTGGCCATATAGAGTTTTTCCCTAGTAACAGAAATGGGGACTCAAATGGGGAGAGATACTCCTTCTAAGGGTTGAAGTATTTTTTCTTCTTACATTGCTCTTTTTCCTTTGTGTTTCTTGTCATATCACTACTTGACAGATTCTGTTCACTCTGGGTCTAAGTATTCAGCCTTTTGCCCTTGCTTGGCCTTGTTTTAAAGCATATATGCCCTTTTGCCTTAACAGTCATGTATACACGCTTGTTGTCTCATTGCAAGAGGCGTATATACGCTCTATTCACCTGAACAATCGTGTATATCATTTCTTCCTGCTTATTTGCTTGGTTGAGTGATTGTTGGGTCAGATTTGAGGGTTGCTGAGCCTTATTAGATCTTTGTAGTGCCTGTTAGGATCATCTGGGATGACATGATACCTGTTTGGAGTTGAATTTTGGGCGTAGTCTTTCTCTTTTTTTTTCATTTTTAGTTTGTCCTTGTTTCTTGGGTTGTTTGCTTGGTTGCTTGGTATTATGCTTGAGTCATTGCTTTTATACACAGTAGAATTTACATATTAGGTTGCTTATCAGTCCATGCATTTTCTTTTTGATATATTGAAAATACAAAAAAATAGGCATTTTGCATTGGTTGGTATTTTTTGTCTTTGAAACCTTAACATTATCTTAGTGCATTTAGTGAAAGGTTGCATTTTACTTCTGAATTGCAGAGTTGAAATTTAAGACTGCACTGTTTTTATTTAGCATATCATACATTGAAAAGTTAAAGATAGACTTTGCATCATATTCATATTTATTTTCTTGCAAAGTCATAGCATCATGAGTTTCACTTCCATACCCTTTTGAGTAATCACGACCAATAAAATTTACGCTTTAAACTAAAAGTGATTAGTCACAATTTTATTTATAGGGTGCACAAACTAGCCTAGGATTTAGTGCCTTGGAATAGGATTTTGTGAGTAAACTTCTCCAAGGCAATTAAATCAACATATGTGTCTGAGTCAGGGAGTTGAGAAGTCCATTGTATAATTGGTAATATCAGGAGGCTCAACTCACACCAGAGTTAATCACGAGGTCACACGAAGTTAGTTGAAGGGATAACCCCTGGATACTCACCTAGTGTCAGAGATATTTCTGTGGATTTATTCGTATTTGGGGATCTTGCTAGTACCCATACTTCCTTGAGAGGCGATGCTTTCAAGGTTTCGAGCTTTGATACCCTGTCCATATGGTGATCCAGACTTACGACTGCTCACCTGTGCATCAGTTATACAGTGGTTTATTAGTTTCTTGACATTAGGTATCTCATAGGTTACTTGCAGGGGTTATTCTACTTGTACCCTAAGTCAGATAAGGGTCAGACAATACACAACCTTTATGGAGGATTACCTCTCCGGGGGGATCTGACTGACTAGTTGTTAAGCCCATGAGGGCCCTTATAATTGATTATGTTACCTCCAAACTTTAGAAAGGAGTCTCAGGTCCCTCTTGGACGAGACATACCTTCTTTAGCGAGGGAGGCCACTCAACCACTTTAGCCCGTTTGCATGCATATTGGCCGTTTGACTTTTGGAGTGCTCTTTGACTACTAGTTGGCCTTAGGATTTTGTACTGAATTTTCATTATCATGAACAATAGAGTTCCTTTTTCTCCCTCGTTTTCTGCTACCCCTCCCATGATGTCCACTCATTTCATGGGGATGAATCCTTCCACTTCGCATTATGGTATGAAAAATTATAATACTCAATCAACGCCTTGGGTATCTAATCATTTTTCTCATGGTATGTCTAATATGTCTTCGCACTTACCATCCTCTGTCTCGCCTCCTTATGCAAATACAAGTTTTGGGTTTGGAGGCATGATGCCTCCTTCTTATCCCTCTCCATTTGCTGGGAGTCATATCCTTCAAATGCCTCTTATGATAGGAGGTTGAAATATTCCTTCCTACGAATCCACTATGCGAGAAGTAAGTGCCCAATTAAGCAGTCATTCTACTTATCACACTCCGTCCACTTATCCTTCTTCCACTATGTTAGTTCCTATGAAAATTTTTCCCATGGTGGACCTTCGTTTGTCCTCCAGTGTTCCATCCGAAGGGAGTCATTCTTATAGTATGGGAAACCCCCTTTACAAATTTCCTTCGTCTGGGGGAAACATATATCCTCACATGAGTAACCCTTGTCATGCCGCTTTCTCTTTGCAAGAAGCTTCCTCGATGACCATGCCGTTACAACCTGTTATGAATCAGTATGGAGGACGATATTATCTGGTCGAGCAGGGCCATGGTGTATACCAGAACCCTTCTTGGCCTGCAATTTCTCAAAATCAACCTTTCCATGCACCTTGGACTCAAATGCCACAACCAATTACCGCCGCAAGTCCAGTCACTGCGTGTCATACTGGAATTATATCACCAACCTCTGCTAGTCATGTTGGAGATTGGTCAACAACCTTTGCGAGTCATGTTGAAGACCTGCAACCAGCCGCTGTAATTCATGCTGGGGGCACATGTCTGGTCACTTCTAGTCACACCGCACATACATCACCAACCTATGCTAGTCATGTTGGGGATCCATCACCAACCTCTGCTAGTCATGTTGGAGATCTGCTACTAGCCTCTGCAAGTCATGATGGGAGCATGTCACCAGCCACTACAAGTCATGCTAGGGGCATTCATATGATTGAGAAGCCTAGACGTCTTAGACGTAAGCCTAGATTCCTTTGCAGGACTTTTGAAGGAAGTCACCTTACTCGTTTGTGTCCTGTTACTGCTGGGATACCGGAAGCGTGGGGCTCACCTAAGGGCCCTTCGAGTTCTGAGGCATCTATGATTTCACAACACTCTGTTCCTTTTTTGGTTGATACAACAGTCATGCCGATGAAATCTTCGGCTGACACCCCTTTTCCTTTAGGGGTTGATGGGTCCTTTGACCTTGTTGTCTCACATCCCATTCCACCTATGGTCGTGTCTATGCAATATTCGATAGACACCTCTCCTATGTTCGGGAGTGATACGTCTCTTGACCTTGTTTTATCGCATCTTGTTCAACCAACGGTCATGTCGATGCAATCTTCGACCGACAACACTCCTGTTTTTTGAGGTGATGCACCTCTTGACCTTGTGCTATCGCATCCCATTCAACCAATGGTTGAGGAAGTGGTTGTGTCGATGCAATCTTTGATCGACCCCACTCTTCTCTTGGAGAGTGACAAGTCTAAGGAAATGGTCGCGCCAATGCAATTTTTGGTTGATCCCGCTCTTATGGTTCGGGTTCTATACCTTCTATTCCATGTCCTTAGTATTTCTAGTACTTCACCTTCTGAAGAAGAGAAATTTTTACTCTTCCTGAGTTCTCTCCCTCCAAGTATTGATGAGGTTCCCTTTGATTGGGATGGCCTTGTGAGGTATTCAATGCCTCCGCCTATGTATTTTCCAGGCAGAGACATTATCCGATCTGCCATGGAGATGATACCCTCCATTAGCACTTTTTCCTCCTTGACTTGGAGAGCTTTGGGTCTTCCCGATCTTGTGTCAGTTCTTCGCAAGATACTAACATTCCAAAGAAAGTCCGCACGGGAGCCTTGGCCTCCCCCGTGGCTTGCTGCCTAGAATCTCCTAATGAGTCTTAGTTAAGCTCTTTTCCGACTCATATAAAAACAAAAAATATCGCCGAGTGATTTGTCCCTTTCACACTCATTAAAATTGGATTTGAAAGGTCATGAGTCTTAGTTAAGCTCTTTTCCGATTTGCTATCAAAAATAGAAAAGATTGCCGAGTGAACTTGTCTTTTTCACACTCGAAAATTGGATTTGAAAAGACGTCTATTTGGCACAAGTTTACCCCTTTTTTACACCAAATAGACTAAAAGACATAAAAAAGGACATTGTTTTTGGCGTCAAGTTGTGATTGCATCTCATTCCCTCGCTTGCAGTATTGAGCCTTTAGCTAGTTCTCGCTTTGCGTTATAAACCGTCGCCTAAGCAGTTTTGCATCCTCAACCAAGAAGAGCCTTGTTTTTATCCTTCACAATTTGACACCCTATACCTTGGATGGAACATCACCCCGAGTGTCCATATCCTGCATGCATTTCCTTGCAATGAGCATAGGTACGTTCCACTGCTGGAACTAGTTTTGCTTACTTGCGACACTCGTTCCCTCCTCTGTATCATAGCATTCATTTGTTATGGAAAAACAAAAAAAGACGGGTGGGAAGGGAGTACTATATTGTGATTGGCAGCAGTCATGTCACCTTTGAACAGAGAACAAAATTATTGAGTCCTTGTGTCATCATAATTTTGTTTTTAGCATGGCCTTAAGAAGTTGATCTCGCTACAAATTTTTTTCTACCGATTGGTTATTCTTCCAGTCCCTATGGAGAACATTATTGATGCCTCCTGCATCTAATAATTACATCATTGAGTCTATGCTGCCTGAGTCCACCATATGTCTCATGCTCTTGTTCAAAGGAAGTCTATCAACCTGTGTCAGCCACTCCTCAAAAATCTTGACTTTGCATGTCGACCATACCCTCATTTTGTCTCAGAATCAGATGATACTTTGGTCTTATCAAGAACCCTGGCCCTACTTTCATCATTGGTAGGTCACCTTGAACCCAACAGTCGACATTCCATCATTGGTCGTTGACTAGGTGGTTTCCCTTGTGTTCGACGGTAAGACATCTATTCACACTTTGGGATTCGTGCAGTGTCTTGGATGCCATTAGCCTTATTGATGGTTTCCTCGCCTTTGTTAGCAGTTTTTCATCATTGGATGCTATTCAGAGGGTGTTTTTCGTGTACCTCTTGCATTTGGCACATGCGAAAGATGCACAGGGTCATTGGTTCGTGAACATGTTCTTCGTTTGATCTCCACCAAATTATGAAGCTCCTGCTTTGTTCCTCATGCTGACTGATGAGAGATGCCTCGATGCTCTCATTTCAGCGGGTCTCTTTCCATCGACTTCAGTTCATTTATTTTGGATATGGAACCTAGAGTTTTATGAGTACCTTGAGGTTTGCATTCATTAGTGGCAGGATCTCTCGCCATTGACAGATGGGAATACATCAATGTCTCCTGATCAATGGATTTCTCGAGTGTTCGACACCAACTCCTTTATTCACACTCGTAGAGATGTACTCGGTGCCTTGATACCTACTTTCATTATTGGTAGGTTGTCTCGCGTTTGTTAACGGTATACCTCAATGACCGGTAATCAAACGATGTCTCATCGTGTTCAACCTCAACTCCTTTATTCACATGATGTAGACTTTCACCCTTGGCATATAGTGTAGAAGACTTGAAGACATCACTATGTGGCCACAACTTTCCTCAGCTGTTGCTTCTCTTTCATTCGACCAACACCTATTTGACTTCAATGATCATGGGAGATCAGATTATACTCCGTGGTATATAGATATCTTCATATTGATTTTGAGACTAGTTTTACTAGGCCTTGTTCGTGACTATGACAGCTTTGGTAGTAACCACATTTGTATCTTCCCTATTCATGGCCATGAACATTCTTTGGTATATTTTCCACATGGATCTGCATTGTATTTTTTGGAATCCATGTATGCAAAGTCTGTATATAATGTAATGAGAAATTGAGTTCGTCCAACTGGTTCTCTACCACTCCACTTCTGGGTTATTTATAATGTATTTCAGCCATCGCAGATACTCCTCTAATCTCACACATTAGGGGGCATCTGTTATAGCAAGATTTTCCTCACCATGACTATCTTGCACATAGGGCCTTTTTCCATTTCCCTATGCAGACTTATCATCCCTTTTTGATGAATCCAAAGCCAAAAATATAATTTTTCCACATATATGCTCCCTATCTGTTATACAAGATGCGTATATGCTTGCTACTCCATTACAACTCATGTATATCAGGATTTGTGCCATAAAATACAAAATGAAGTCGGGTTTCCATGTCACGACAGGAGATCTCTGATCCTTGGCCTTCCATATACTGGAAACGTTCCGACTCGGCCCTTCAGTTACATTCTGAAGGCTATAAGAGCACAATTTTGAACTATGGAAAAGAGGAGAAAGCATTCGACTTTGAGAGCAAAGTTACTCTAGAGAAATTACTTCATATTGAGTCTGCATCCCTTTGTCCCTCAAGTCTGAACACAGTGTTCAACCCCCAAGCTCTTTCCCTATTGTTAAGAGGACCACATTGCCTCTTTCCTATGAGATTTCCTTTGGTGGAGGATTGAAGTGGTGGAGACCCAGTTGGAAGGAACTTGGTTCCTTGGTTTCGAACCGTGCTGACACTGAAGTTTGTAATGTTGTCACTTCTGCTGATCAATTATTAATAGAAATACTCCTTTCCCATCCTATTGGTATCTTGCAAATATATGATTATTATCCATGGGCATGTTTGTAATGTTTATTAATGGATTATGCTATCTAATGTGTTAACCCCTTTATATTATCACTGTGTACTTGCTTTGCTCGTTTGTTGAGAACTTCTTGTAGGTATAAAGCTTTGGGTCAAAGTGCTCAATGGTGGAACATCTTCAAACGTTGGATTGAGGTAAGCCTCTTTCTTGTATTACACATTAGTCTATATAGCATATGTTGGAATTGAGTTGATTTCTCCAATCATACCTGTCTGTTGTGGTTTACCCTTGGCCATAGAGAGTTTTTCCCTCGTAACAATAGGGGTTTGGCTCATTTGGAATTCCTCCAATGATTCCAAATGAGCTCCACATCCAAATTTGTTTAACTAAATTGTATCGTGGGAAATAAAAAAAAAACGATTTAGTACATGAACAATAATATCAGTGTATGGAGACTTAGTGGAAATCGTTTCGTGGTATGAAAGGCTTCCATCATAAAAAATAATTAGCGTTGATAGATGTGGAAGGATGTATAACTAATTCATGTGAAATGTGCCACTGAGGGAGGGTCATGTGACCTTTGATAATCCAATAAATTTCCACGTAGATGAACTCAATGGTAATAAGTATATGATAGAGATATATGGTCCTTATAAGTAGAATGTACAGAGGTGGAAAAAACATTATATGGAAATAATGTAAGACATAGGTTTAAGTAGTGCAAACATAACACATGAATGTAAGATATGAGAACACGGTGAAGGAATACATTAAGATAATAAAAACATGAAGTATGGAAAACAAGGATAGGCTAGTCAAGCATTAGAGAGTTGTTCTTAATAAACTAACCAAAATTTAAAAGAAATTTACCTTAGAATGTCATTTACCCATTTGTTTTTGGACCCACATGTGCATAGTTTAAATGGATGTAGGGGGGTGATGGAACTGATGTTGTTGTCATATTGGTGTTGCAAGTGCCCAAGATTGGAGAAGAAAGCCATATTCCGCTCTACTTAACATAATTTTACTTTAAAATGTAGTTACAATGTTCCCGTACCTACATTGTATTTCCTATACAGGTGCATGAATGTTGTAGGATATCATATGTGTAAATTCTAACCTTGTACAATATCTACTGCAAACTGATATTCAGAAAAGAACAGAAAAGATACAATGGCAAATACAAACATTACATAGAGATTTTTCACCTGGAAACCCA